>CAIGRQ010054070.1:0-18787 GCA_903798375.1 Fraxinus sp. D2006-0159
TAATTTAATTATTTTAATAAAAAAACATAAAAAAATTATTTAGTTTCGGGTCTCATTCGGTTCTTCGGTTCTTGGTCTAGACCCGAGACCCGACCCAAACCTTTCGGTTCTCGATTCGGGTATCCGTTCGGGTCTTTAACTTATGAAGAACCGCTCGATTCGGTTTGGTTCGGTTCGGATATTTTGGACACCCCTACTCCCACATGGATGAAAATTGAGAGAGACATAATGTGAAACAAAAAGATGGTGATAAAGTTCAATGGTTAAAAATTGCATAGGACTATAGGCATATTACCCTTTGAATATATTCTTGTGAAAGTATATTTACTTAACTAGTTACGAGTAGACACATTGTCTTTAAACTATTATGCTTTTTTGTGTAAATGACGATATACTCCACACATGATTCTTTCAAACACAATTCAGTTCTTATTGCTATGTTCATTTGTAGCCTCATACATATGTTTGATTCCACGAGAGTCTCTAAGAATTGAACCTAACAATATTTCTTTATAAGTGGGTCAAGTTCTCTCTCACATAGATGATTTTTTAATTACAAGTAACCCTCATTACTTTGCTTGATTTCTGCTACATAAGAAACATTAAAAACATATTGCTTGTCATTTATCATTATAGGCATCACTATTATATCATAGTAAAGGACATGAGATAACATCCGTCACAGTGATTTCATTAAGTCTTTACAATTAGATTGTTCTTTTGAATCTAGATATTGGGATCTCTAGTCATTTAGTTTAAGTTTCCATTGTATTAACTCATTCTTTCAAGCGTTTAAGTCTCATTCATCTTAATGAATTTTCAGCTAACTCTCTATTTAACTATTTGATTAGCGAATCCGTAATATTATTCTTTGATCTCGTATAGTTAACAGAGATAACTCCAGTTCAGAGTAGTTATCTAATAATATTATGTCTACGACATGTATGTCTAGAATTATCACATTACATGTTACTCTATGCCCTTTCATTCGTAGTTTGACTATCACAAAATATAACCATCTAGGAATATGTACTAAGAAGTTGTGTAGCCACTCAACCTCTTCACCGCATTTATCTAGGCTATAAACTCATATTCTATAGTATATTTGGGTATAACTATTCGTTTAGATAATTTCTATGATATAGCTACACCTCCTAATGTGAACACAAATTCACTTATAGACTTTTTTATATATATATATATATATATATATATATATCAGATATCCAGTTAACATCAATATATTCTTCAATGACTGGCGGACATCTAGTATAGTGCAATACATAGCTACAATTATATTTTAAGTACCTCAATACTCTTATTATTCCTTTTTAGTGTTTAGAACCCGAATTGTTGGTGTATTTACTCAATTTACTAATTGTGAAAGCTATGTCTGATCTTGTACTACTCATCAAGTACACTAGACTTTCAATAATTCTTGAGTACTCTACTTGAAAGACACAATCACCTATGTTTTAGATAGATGTTGATTTGTATCTATCCATGTCAGAATCATCCTTATCAAATTTTTTAAAAATTTTGTCCACATAATGTGACTAGTTTAGAATGAGTCCATCTGATGTTCTTGAAATTGTAACACCAAATATCACATCAACTAAACCTATATATTTCATGTCAAATCTTGAATTTAATATATTTATAGTAGATTTAATTATTTTTTCGTTGCTACCAACAATAATCATGTCATCAATGTAAACACATAAGACGACATTATCATTCTTGATTTCTTAGATATAAATGCATTTGTTTCGCACGCGTTAATCTTAAATCAACATTCCATCATCATATTATCAAACTTTTCATACCACTTTTTGGTATTGTGTGAAGTCATACAATGACTTTACCAATTTATAGTCTTTCCTTTCATGTCATGATGATGAAAACCCCTTAGGATATTTCATGTAGATTTCTCCCTCTGCATCTCCATTCAAAAAGACAATTTTAACATTCATTTAATATATTTCAAGATTTTGCAGATGTGCAATCGTAAGTATCATCGTAATAAATATTATTCTCGTTATTGGATTATACATATCATAGTAATCAATGTTTTATCATTGTTGTAACCTTTTATCACTAGCCTAGCCTTATACTTCTCAATGGTTTCATGTGCTTTCATTTTCCTTTCAAAAATCCATTTGTAACCTAGGGTTTTGCTTCCCGTAGGAAGATCTACCAACTCCCATGAATAATTTCACAAAATAGAATCTATTTCACTTTAATGGTCTCTTTCCATTGATGTTCTTTTCACAGCTTCTTTGAAGTTTTGATGTTCACATTTCCAGCATACAAGTCTAAAAATCAAGAACATAAATTTTTTTTTGTCATTTCTCTTTTGCTATGTCATGATTTAACCTCAACATCCTCTTTAGTCTTTGATCCTAAGTATTTACAGCCATATTCTCTTGTGTCCTATTGAAAGGGCTTGCTTCATCTTTGGATATGTATTAAGTTTGTTAGCAAAATTATAGAATATATTAATAAATTTATACTGGGAAAGAATAAAAAATTAATAACTATAGAGAAAAGTATTTAGAATCAGTGAAGAGAAGAAATTAGCAAAATGAGGCATATGTAAACACAGTGTTCTTAAAATACATTCGTTCCTTCATTGTAAGTGCTTGAAATTTCATTGAGCGTCTGTTTCTAAGCATACAACAAAGAAACTTGTAGAAATTGAGCTTTGAATTTCTACACCAATGAACTAAATTTGATCTGAACCATCACCAAGACTTGAACAAAAAATGAAAAACTCTGGACAAGATAAGAAAAGTTTTGGATCAGAGAAGTGGAGCTTTAGTTTTCTTTATTATATGGAATAGAGGAAAATCGAGCTCCATTATAGGCTTCAATAGTTGACTTAAGAGTTTGACTTTTACATGTGTTACAACCATTAGCACCACCACTAACCCGAGTATTAAATCTCTCCACTAAACTACATAAGAGCGTCGGGAGTTATAGAAGTTGGAAGGCTTTAAAGGGTCAATTTCGATCTGACATTGATGTACGCATGTCACTCTTGCACATAAGTTCAATGGTCCAAGGTGCTAATCTGTTTCATAATTTGCACCCCTTTACTTGCACGCTTGGAGTGAGTCTTTATACAACACACGATTCCATTTTTCAAAAGTATGACCATATATAGCCTAGTCAATACCTTATCCATTTTTCCTATGTGGGACAAACTACACTAGTTTGTTAATCCAACACAATCTTCTTCCAGTAAGTCCACATTGAACTCTTATTTATCATTCACCCAAGCATCAATTTTGATAAGTAAATATATGATTTCGATATTCTCATGGAGAAGAACATGAATTTACTTAGATATTCCAAAATGAAGAAATGAATCATACTCAAAATTATATATTAAAACAGCCCCATAATAAGGCCATTTTCCTGTAACTTATTGACGGTCAAGTTGAGTAATTTGCCCAAAATTCTTAGGGTATTCTTTTATTTTCTTGATGAAAGAAATTTTTTCTTGGGCATGGCTAAACCGATATAACATCTCAAGTGTTTAATAGACTCGGTAGGATTTGACTGGTTAATGGTTGAACAGTACCTAAAACAAATTTTAACAAGAGGGAATTGCAAGAAATGTCTACTTTCATATTGTCATTTGTAAAAAAATCTTAAATTTGTTTAATGTTTATTTTGTAATAATTTAGACCAAGATACTCTTGATATTATCAATTTCTAATTCCACACTATAAGACAAAAACTTTCATACAATTACAAATTATGCTAGCCAATAAGAACTTGACACATAACCTATACTATTAATTTGAAAAAGTACCATGTCAATCAAGACATTAAAATGCTCACTTCTCTCTAGATTTGGTAAATAAATCATTTACCCTTAAATCTGACACGACCCACCAGTCACAAATCGGATCCAATTGAAGATAGAAATGGCCAAAAATCCACCCAACCTAATAGACCCATGAAAATCGACCCAAACCCAGATGACCCATCCCATGAACCAAAATTGAAGCCTAACCAATTCTGTCCAGTCACCCATTTTTTTGTCTAGCCCTGAATCCCAAATTCTTCGTCTTCATCTTCGTCTTCGTCTTTGGCTACCGCTGCTCTTGGTCCTCCATCCGTCCAAATCGCTGTCATTAGTGTCAATCGTCAGTATGTAGTCACTTGTTGCCTGTAACTCTTTCTATTTATGTTGCTGCCTCTTTATCCGATCAAATTCTCACTGAATCTGGTTTCTTCATTGTTTTTTATTTTTTCACAATTTACTTCGATATCTTTCTTCCATTATTCATAAATCTAAGGCCGCACCAAAAAACCACAAAACTACAAATCGAACTGAAGTAATTGTTTTGAAAATGTTGGTTTAGATTCACGTCGACCTAATATTTTTTTCTCTCAAACTGAACCGAAATGTTTCAAAAGGATTTGGTGTATGTTTCAATTTTCAAAAAAAACACACAAAATCGAATCAAACCGAACTTTTTTTTAATTAAAAAAATATTTTTATTAGATTATAAATTTTCGTATATAAATTTTATTTTTTAGAATTTAAAATGTAAACCAATTACAAATACAAAATGATACACCAAATTAGGCGTACAACCCATTAAAAAAATAGATTTAAGTTTTTGAAGTTTTTAACTTTTCGGGTGTGTTTGATGTAGATTATTTGGGAAGTAATATATTTTAAATAGTGATATAATGGAAAATGTGTGGTTGAAAAAGAAGGAAAAATTATTGATATGATGTAAAATATTATTTTATTGAAAAATGTATGGTTGAAAATGAGTAGAAGAATGAGAATGTGGTTCAAATAGGGGCTAAAATGCATGATTGAGAATAATTTTAACCATTTATAAATTTTGTCAAATGAATAGTCTTATTCTTTTTAAGAAATTTACGACAAATGCTCCAAATCTTTCAAACTAGTGCATATATGCCCCAAACCTTTAAATCATAGTAGATACGTTTCAAACCTTTAAAAAATTGCATAGGACTTGTGGATGGGTTTCCGTCCAAATTTTTTTTAATTTGTTTGACTATTTTTTAAAGAGCAAAATGAAAAACCTACATTTCCCCGACTAAAATCATTAAATAAAAAGAAAAAAAATAATTCGTGCAAAGCAAGAATTAAGCTATTTTTATACTCCCTCCGTCCCAAAAAGATAGTCCTATGATTATTTTCACACAGATTAAGAAATGGTAGTTAGTATAGTTAGAGTATTAAATTTTACTATGTTTTTCCATCTATACCCTTTATCCCTTATCTAGGTAGTTGGTGTTTATTATACCAAGATGTATTAAATAAGGGTATATGTGGAAATGAAAATTCCATCTATACCCTTTATCCTTTATCTAGGTAGTTGGTGTCTATTATACCAAGATGTATTAAATAAGGGTATATGTGGAAATGAAAAATTTAATACATGTTTAAAATGGAAACATGACTATCTTTTTGAGACGGACAAAAATAGTATACAGGACTATCTTTTTGGAACGGAGGGAGTATCACTTTTGTACATCGTGGGTGACATTTCATGATGTGTAAAAATCGAGACCATTAATTATTTCAAGTATTGTTAAAATCAATGGCAAAATTGTGTGCCACATTATGGAATGTAAACAAACTTCAATTATGATGTGTAAGTGTAGCAAAACTATGCAAACAAAGACATTGGGAAAAGATTCACACCCACAATAACCTTTTTTCTCATGCCACGACCTTTTATAAATATTTCTATTCTTCACTTATTATCGTGGTCAACCAAAGATTGATAAATATTTTGTATAAAAATGATATTGTTTGGGGCTGTATTAAGACGACAAGAACCATACTTTATCAGAATTGTGATGTTGAAGTCATGTATAACTCGATACAATGATTTTCATTAATTGAAATTAAGACAAGTATATTTCTCTTTTTTCTTCCCTCAAGTTTTGTTCCACTGAATTTTTTTGACAAGATTTTGACCATATAACATTTATTACTCTAAATTGTTTATATTTTTTATTTGTTTGATATTTTTGTCCCTTCGTATTTTAATTGCCAAATAAATTTTTTAATAATGCAATTATTTTGTAAATAGTACTATTATAAATAAAATAGTATTTGTGAATGATGATTATATCCCTACAACCATAATTCTAATATATAAGTATAAGACATTGGTTCTCAATAAAATAAACAAAAACTTATTGATTTCTCGATTTTCTTCTCTTCTTTATCTAATCTATAACAATAATATAATCATTAATCAATACATCTTAAAATTATGCTCATTGCACAATTTATTTAGCCCCCATTTGATTGTCATTATTTGGCAAAAATAAAATTTTGAATAATAAATTTTAGGAGAATGTGGGTTAAAAAGTAAAGAAAGTCTTTTAGTTTACATGCATAATATTTTATTGTGTGAATGTGTGGTTAAAAATGAGTACATAGAAAAAAATAGTTTTTGAATAATGGTTGTCAAACGGGGCTTAACAAATTGGTTTACAAGTGTTGAGTCAGCAACATTTACAGGTTGCTAGGACAAGAAACAAAGTTATACATGAAATATTGCCAACTCAGCACTCGTAAACAAAGTTATACATGAAATAATTGACTTAAGAGTTTGACTTTTACATGTGTTACAACCATTACAAGAGTATAATTATCTATTCAATAGAAATTTGTGTATAATGAGCAGAATTGTTACTTTTCATCAATTTTTGTTAGGAGAGATAGAAGTAGTACAAAAATTAAAGTTTTTATGATTTATCTTGGAACTTCGTCAAGCTTATGCAATTTTCAGTTATGATCTCAGAACGAAAATGCTTTCTATGAATGCAAAATGGAAACAATATTCGAGCACGTTGATCTCTTGTTTGATTCCATTACCTAAAACTTCATTTTTTTTCCTATACACATTTTCAATCACACGTTCTTCAATAAAACATTTTGCTCATAAACTAAAAAAATTTCATACCTTTTAACTACATATTTTCTCAAAATTGATTATTACAAAACTCATTTCTGCAACAAAAAAAAAAAAAAAAATGGAGCTCAAGCTTAGGCAAAATACTTTTACTATTTCAGTTTCTTCAATGGAAAATACATATGTAGCAAAACGTATAAAATTGCTTATAAAATAATTTAAATTATAAATGGATAGAAATGAATAATGCTGTGTATAATAATTCACTATTGTTTGTAAGGGAAAACTCTTTCTTTCAGAATCTGCAGAAGTTGGGTTTAACATTCTCCGATTTTATAATTATTAATTCATATTGTCTTACCCCCTTTAAGTCCCTATTTGTCTACTATTATTTCAATTTTTTCCCCGCAAACTCATTTTCAATCACATTTTCTCACAAATGTCCTTGTTTGATCTTCATTATTTCAAAATTCATTTTTTTTCAAACTTATTTTCAACCACACATTCTCACAATAAAGCCTCTATTTGACAATCATTATTTTGAAACCTTTTTTTTTTACATACTCATTTTTAAACACACGTTCACATAATAAAATATTCTGCACATAAACACAAAAAATTCATACTTTTTAACTGCACATTCTCCTGAAATTAACAATTCAAAACCCTATTTTTCCCAAATAATGGTTGTTAAACAAGGGCAAAAAAATTCACCATTGTTAAACTCATTTTGATGAAATATGGGCATCAAACAGGGCCAAAAATATTTTGCATATAAATTCAAGTTTTTTTTTACTAGTTTTTAACAACACATTTTTCAAAAATTCACTATTTTAAAACTCATTTTCTACTTTAGCCCTTGTTTGGGGGCATTTTTTTTGAAAAAATATTGTTTTGAATTCTGAATTTTTGGAGAATATGTAGTTAAAAAATATGAAAAAACTTGAATTTACGTGTAAAGTATTTTATTGTGTGAATGTGTGATTGTAAATAATTATATAAAAAAATAATTTTTGAAAGAATGTGAGATAAACATGGTTTTAATGGTAGATCAACTGAGAGTAAAAGAAAAAAAATTGACAAAAGCTCATTCCATATTACAATCATGCCACATGCATTTTTTTTTATACAATAAAGCTGCTTGTAGATAAGATCTTGACAAAATGGATGACCGGATTTTGAAAATGCTGACATGGACGCGGGAAAACGGAATGAATAAACAACAACAATTGAACAAGGACCCACATGTCTTTACCCCAAAAACTCAACACTCCAACAGTCCGTCAAATAATTAAGCACGTAACAAAGATGTAAATTTTTCCCCCAAATGTACCCACCATCGTGTCCGTCTTCCAATGGAGCTTTGTATAAACGTGAAGGTTCAATCGTCTTTCATTCTAGCTTCAACTGAGCCTCGTTTGTCTGGCCCATCAACTCCAGCTTCTTCAATAGAGCTTTGTTTATCTGGCCTATCAACTCCAGCTTCGTGTAAACGGCAGCCAGTCGTGTAGCCCAACTTCGTTCAGTTCAGCTTCACTCGAGCTTCATCTGAACGTGAAGGTCCATCAGGTTCTCCATTATAGCTTCAAGCTTCGTCCATCTTTGTGCCCCAGCTTTGTGTTAATAAAGAAACGGTGACACATTACACAGGAAGGTATGAGCACTGTCGTGCTATTCATTTTTTGAATTTTTGAAATTTGTATGATATGGGTTATGCATCATCCAAAATTTAATGCATCCATAGTTGAAACTATGCATTTTTATGTTTTCTCCCAAATTGGGATAGTGAAATTTGCTCAAACTGTGACCATGCTTCCTCACATTAAATGGAAGAGAATTTCCGGAATTGATATTTTTACCTAACTCATGCATCTACATTGAAATGAATGATTTGTACGGTGTTAATGTATTGTTGAACTGGAGTGCTTATATTTTTCACAGTTGAATAAATCATGGATGACGTGGATGATAATATTTTGGTCGTCTTCGACAATGAGAACGTGAACGACAGTATGAACCAAGTGGAAGATGTAATTGAACAAAGAGATTGTAGTATTGTGCTAAAGGTAGGAATGACGTTCAAGGATGAGAACGAAATGTGGGATCTCTATAAAAGATACGTCTATGCCGTTGGCTTTCCAGTTAGGAAAAGCACTTCAAAGAAGGATGATGACGGAGTTTTAAAATATCTAACGTTGACTTGTAGTTGGGAAGGCAAAAGAAGTTCTACTAAAAGTGGCTCTTTCAAACCGTAACCTACAATTTAGACGGGTTGTAAAGCTAGGATATCTACATCTTTCGATATTCATGGCTCTTGGATAATCAACACAGTCCAGCTAGAGCGCAATCATAGAACAAGTCCTACAAAGTCCAGGATGTACCGTTGCAATCAAGAGCTGAGTGCACATGTGAAGATGAAGCTCGAAGTGAATGATCTAGTTGGCATTCCGTTGAATAAATCCTACAACTCGGCAGTGGTGGAAGCAGGTGGTTATGAGAATATGACTTGAAACAAAAATGATTGTCGAAACTATATTGAACACGTTAGGTGATTACGACTTGGAGCAGGAGACGCGACAGTAATACAATCATACTTTTCAAAAATGCAGTCAACGTGTTCGAGTTTTTACTTTAGCATGGATTTGGATGACGATTCGCGTCTAAGAAATGTATTCTGGGCACTACAGGCCAGAATGTAATGGATTCGACATCTTCTCGAAGAAAGGGCACACCAAAAAAAATTCTGGGGAAAAAGGACCCTTAAAGTCGACTTCAAAGAAGGTACAGCTATATGGATCCCAAAAACTATGCGAAATTGAAATTTATTATATCCATAAAGTCTCATTTATTATGATAGACGTGCAGGGAAGATCAACTTCTGTTATACGAAAGCGACCAACATCAAAGCGTAGTCAGATGCGTGCAGGTGAACTCGAATCTCAGCCTATATCTGCAGCTGAACAATAATCCATGTCTCCACAAGTCACATTTTCACAACTTTCACTTCCGATGCCATTCCCATTACCTCAAGGTAGGTTCACATGCATTAGATAGTTGGATAGTTTCATATATGCACTAATGAAATCATAATTTCTATTATAGGTCATGCCTCTCCGTTCTACTATCCTTATTTGCCAGATGGAGGCGGCACTGGTTTTTGATGTTTGATGGACAACCCGTGTAGTGAAGGCAGTAAGAAACTCTTACTTCTTTTATTAAATCAACTTAGAAACTATTACTTCTTTCATTCGAATCAAATTAGGCAGCTTATTTTCTTTGTTGTTACTTATTTTCTACATTCATTTGGAAGATAAAAAAAATTAAAGTATATATTTGTTAAACTAGTGTATACATTGTTGGCGGCTGTGAAAGGGAGAGATGAAGATATTTTTTGATGCGCTGATCAATTGGAATGAATTAGAGGAAGTTACTTTTCAAATTTCTATTGGTTGTAGTTTTTATTAGTGACTCAAGTTTCTTGAATTGCTCGTCCTACTAAAATGTCATGATCAATCTTCAATGCAAACTAAACCTAGTTCTTGATTTGAATTTGTATACTATATAGAATAGGATAAAGTAAGACAAATAAGCTTTGACATAATTCATTGTTGATCATTGGCATAATTCATTGTTGATCATTGGTACATTTTTGTCATTTATCTGATTCCGACTCCTTGAAATCCTTCCTAGAGGTGCCTTCGAAGTTTCCAAAATCGATCAACTAATCTAGTGTATTCCCCAAGTTACCATTGATTTATCACAATTAACATCACGCTATTTGTTGTTTCATCAGAAAAAATTGCATAATTTCTTGGAAATCATGATGTTGCTAATAATATGAATAGATCGTTCAATGTTGTAACGGCATTCTTTTTCTTATTTTTATAATTAATTGGCTTTCAATTTTTTGGACAGTTTTGATTTTGTTAAAATTTTGAATTGCTGTTATGTAGAACTTGTTAGTGTTTTCTTCCTATTTTAGTGAATTTTGACAAGATAATTGAGGGCTCTAATTTGAATTTGACTAATTGTTATTGTAGGCTAGCATTAATTATGTTGGAAAAACCAAGATGGAGCCAGCTTCTTTGAAATGTTATCTGTTGCAGATTGGAGGCAGCAGTGTTCTGATATCTCCTCCGCCCGACATCTTTGATGAAGAAAAACCAAGATGGAGCCAGCTTTTTTGAAATGTTGGTCAATAACAATAGATAATAGTATTAATAGTGAATCCATTTTGATGTAATTCTACTAGACATTATCTACGGGAAGTGATGGCAGTGAATTCGTTTTCATGTAATTCTTAATTGACATTATATATAGCAAGTGATAGCAGTGAATCCATTTTGATGTAATTCCTCTTTGACATTATCTATAGCAAGTGATAGCCGTTAACCTATTTTCATGTAATTCATATTTGACATTATCTATTGCAAGTGAAGGCAGTAACCCATTTTGATGTAATTCCTATTTGCTAGAATGTTGGTCAATTTTTCCGTTGTGTCTGATTCCTATTTCAATAAGCTTGTTAGGGTGGGGAAGATTTTTTTTTTTCAATAAATGGCATTTTGGTGGGAACTGGCAGTAGTTCCATCCCCAAATTCATTGTCGTAAAAACTTATCAAATGGAATAATGAACAACAACAACAAACTGACATTAGCATAAGAAAATGATAAAAGTTACATGGTTTTCAACCATAATCTGATAATGACTACATACTTCGTTGATACGAACAAAATAAAAATAAAACCTTTAGATAAATTTGTACATAACACGTTCAACGAATATGATCTCATAATCAATTCGGCCCCTTTCCTTTTGCAATCCCTTCTAAGCTTCCTTTTCCCCTCCGAATGTTCATGTTCACAAATATCTTGAAATTCGCTTCTTCTATTAGTTGAACCTGAGATTCGAACCTATGGGACATAGCTTCAACTCCTTCCTTGGTCGCAGCTCTGATTGAGTTAGAGCTAGCATTGATGGATTCACCGCTCGACCGTCCTTCTACAACCCAGTCCCAATAATCGCATTTATTACTGTAACATGTGAATAATCTCCCTTTATTAGTAGTCGACTTTTCGTCCTCAAAACACTTCTGAAATCCATTCTTACACAATGGGCATTGTCGTTTAATCCGGCAATCGGCGAAGAAGTGCCCTTTGCCTCTAAAGCTATGGCAAATTTCAGAATTCTTTCCGACCATTCTAACATATAATTAAACCATAAAGAATGTCAAAATGTTTCCTATTATGGCACGGATTAAGAATGCAAGCAAGGAAACACCCAAAACTTATATAATTCTCACCGATTTCATATAATTCACACCAATTTAGCTGCTTGAACGGAAACACCCAAAACCACAAAGCAAAATTCATATAATTCTCACCAATTTCATATAATTCGCACCAATTCAGCTGCTAGAACGAAAATACCCAAAATCACGAAGCAAAATTCAAAGCTCAAATTAGATTTCAACAAGAAAAAAAGTAAAAATACAAAGCTCAAATCACATGCTCAAATTACATTCCAGCAAGGAAAAACTCGAAAATGCCAATATAATTCCTACCAACATTTTTAAAGTCTAAGAACAAACCTCAAGTTTGTGACTTGTATACAATGCGACGGGAACCAGGGCAACGGTAAAACCCGAAGAAGAAATCGCAAGCACGAAAAATAAAGCAACAACCAAAACATTTGCTTACTTTCAAGCTACGCGTTCTCCGGTTTTGAGTTCACAGTGGCTGGAAGATCGCAACTCGCACTTGGTCGTCGATCTACAAATTCGGACCACTTGTAAAATAGATGTAAGTATGTTGGGGTTGATTTCTTCTTCCACGTGGTGATGCAGGCCGACGTTGGGCGAATCGGCGATCTGTTCCTACGGTACAATTTGGGGGAAAATGTGTGAGAGAGAAATGTGTTTCATTTGTTCAGCTTTATTGTATTGTTTTTGTTTTTTTAACTTTGGAATAATGCCACGTCACCCGTTCAAAAGTGTTGTCAAGGCTTTTATGTATGAGTCGCGCCACAGTTTTTATGTTATTTGTGACATTGTATTTTAAGAGTGTGTTTGTTGCACATTAAAATGAGAAGAATGCATTTTTTTGAAGTGATAGATGAGAAATATGTGGTTGAAAAAGAAGGAAAAACTATTGATGTGATGAAAACAATATTATTTTATTGAAACATGTATTGTTGAAACTGAATAGGAGAATAAAAATAAAATTTTTAATATGTATTATTCCCTTTCTCTCTACCATCGCTCTATTTACCGCTTAAAGTATGTTTGATAGATATTATTTTGGAAGAATGAATTTTGGAATAGTAGATTGATGGAGAATGTGTGGTTGAAAAAGAAGGAAAAACTATTGATGTGATGTAAAATATTATTTTATTGAAGAATGTGTGGTTAAAAATGAATAGAAAAATGAAAATGAAAAAAATAATGTAGGACAAACAGGGCTTAGTGACAATAAATGATTCAACAGTTTAAAAAAAACACCGCTTTTACTCCAATACTTTTTGAATAAGCATCATGTGCACTTTGCATTATTCTTCAGTATTATACCGACAATGCGCTGTGTCCAATTCGAAATAGGAGGGAAAGCAAATCAGCGAGCATTATTTCATTCGTGAGTAGCGTGTGTCACTAAGCCTATCGGGCATGAATGGCGAACCTTTCGAGTCTGGTGCACGAGCTCCGAGAACGCATAGCGGCCTCATCATCCACTCCTCTCAACAACCAAAACGACGACGCTTTAGAGTCCCGATTCCGCGCCGTCCTCCCCAATCTCCTTCACGCCTATGTCGTCCCTTCTTCCTCCGGTGCGGCGGTACCCACCTCCTCTGCATATAAGTATATATGCATATTATGCGATTTTTTATGCTTTTTTATTTCAAATTTGTTGTAGCGAAAGAGAGAGAGGTGATTGCAGTACTAAAACTATTGGCACACACTGCCAAAAATTTTCCGGGCGTTTTCTATCACGGAAAGGCTAGTGCAGTGCTTCCTGTTATCGGTCGCATTTTGCCCTTTTTTGCTGAGCCCTCATTCCGGTAAGTTAGTCGTTCACTTATCAATCACTCAATTTCCTCGTCTTTCCATTGGTGCAATATTAAATTAAAAAAGAAGTTACAATCTTGTTCATGTTAATTTCGAGTCCATACAAGTTGTCACACATTGTGTTAGTGATTCTCTATATTCTGTGGGTTCATAACTTAATATTATATATATACCAGTGTTCTTTAGCTTTTAATTAGTAATCATGACATTACGGATTATAATCATGGTTCATTGTCAAATATGAATTTTGAGAAAAATAGATTGAGGAGAAAAATGGTGTCTTGGTCCTTGCATTTATCTATTGATACACGATCTACTAAAATTATTAGCTAATTATATTGTCTGTTACCTGTTCTATGAAACAATTTATTCATCAGCTCTCGACATGGAGTGATTTTCGAGACAGTTGGATCCCTTTTGTCCTTGTTGCGTACGGGAGATCGAGATGCCTACAGGCAGTTCTTCATGGATACTTTGTTACTAACTGAAGGTACGCAAGAATTTTTTTTTTTTATTTCTCACAGAAATTGCAAGTAAATTTCTTCCTTTTAAATATATTATTATTGTAATACCCTTTTGGTCCCTCCTATGATCTCCTGGAAGATGAGGATATAATCATTTTAGTTTTTCTATTTTCATGGAATATAATATTGCTTTATCCTGGATAGTTCACTGGCATCATCTTTATGTATTTATTAGATTTTAACGAAAAAGAATTGTTTCCACAAGCTTGTTTCACAGCCTTGTCTCAAGCATTAAATTAAGCTGCTTCATCTCTCTCATTTTTTTTTTTTTTTTTAAATAGATCTGTTCTATGTAGCTTCAATTAGTGACAAGTCAAGCTCTACAGAATCAAAAAAATTGTCAGTGAAGTGTTTCCATGATTCTTTTACTGGAATTTGCAATGAAACTGCTCTTCTCAGCGATCTTCCAGCATGTAGCAAACCTCTGAATGGCTATGGAATATTGATTAATCTCTCTGGGAAGGATAGATGGCTGCCTTTTGCTACTTCAGCCATCAAGCTTCTCTGTAAATGCCTAACTGAAGGAACTTTATATGTTGAAGGACTCCTGGATGCTTCATCTGCTTGGGCTGTCTGCACCCTTTTGTCCTATGGAGATGATGATCTGCATATGGTTGGTAGTTTTCACAGCAAGTTGGTGCTGTTTATTCAGAACTTCTTTTTGCCGTACTGTATGCTTTAGTGTCTGCTTAATATTACTTGTCTAACTTCCCAAATTTTATGAAGGCATGTTTTGACTTCGCACGCCTCATTGAAGCAGGCAAAAACAATGAAATTGTTCCCATTGAAAATTTAATTCGGTCAATGATTACTATCTTAAGCGAAGCTGTGGAGGGAGTTTCAGTATTCAGGTATTCTCATGATCTGCCTGTGCTCCTCTCCCCTTTCCAAGTGCAAATTGTTATTTGTACAAAATTTCTGCTTTATGCTTATTCAAATGCTTAGAATGGACTAGTTACTGAATTTCGTTTCCCCCCTTTTTTTTTTTTTTTTTTAACATCTACAACTAGAAAGAGGCCCTAGAATTATTTCTGTTGTCTGGAAGAAATTATTTTACAGCTTGAGTTTGTGTACCTCCTGTAAAGCCATTTTATTTCTTCAAGGGCAATTTGCAAGCAGGCATATTATCGAACAGGTTGGATACATGATATACATATTATTTCATAAATTTTTAGATCATGGCCATGTCCAAGTCTAGGATCACTTGCTGTGATAGTACTTTCAGGTCCTGTGGTAACGGTTTTTACTCCTAGCAATGCAAGGATTGTTGTTGATTTAGACAAAACTTACTCGTAAGGTAAATAAAACTTTTGTTGAATGGTTTCATGCAAATTTTCTTTTTTAAATAATTATCCCACTGCTCCCCTTTAAATTAGTTTGGTTTTTGATGATTTTAAACTTGGAGAACCGTATCAATTTGAATTTTCTTTCCTGCCATCTGGATTTTATTGGCACTTGGTTTATACTTGTCTGATGCTTATTTTTGGTGATCTTTGTGGGTGCTCACTCATTTAGTAACTTCGGCTATTAAAATTTCCTTCTCCTTGTTATTTTCTCTTACGAATACCAGCCTATTGAGTGCAGAAGTGCCGTTTATGATTCTTCTTTGGGGGGAAGCCTTCATGCCTTGCATTCTAGTTGTCCTGATGACGTCATGCATTCTACAGCTCAAGAGTTAGTACGCATCTTTCCTGAATCACTGCTGAAAACAAGGAGCCTGGAGCTTAAGGTTAGCTCATTATGTCGATGACAGTCACTGTTGCAATAATATGCTTGCATATTTTATGTTACCTATATTTAATGAACAGTTATTGCTTGCAATAATTTTATTTTTTGCCAGTATTGATGTTATATCCCTTGCGTAGGTCTGTATGGTCCTGTTATCTATGAGCTTTTGTATTTAGATTTTGGAGTCAATCAGACTTGGTATATGGTATATCTAACTATTTGCCTGGTAGTTTCTGTTCTAGCATATTAGACATTTCTTTTTTCTACAAAATTTCAGGTTGGCTTGTGCAGTGCCTATATGCGGATCGTTAAAAGTTGCCCTCCACATATCTGGAGGCCAGAATGCCTTATTCATGTGCTTTGCTCATCAAAGCCTATTTTTCCATTGATAGACTGCTTTCAGGCTGCTGTATCCAGGCTTGGTCCTGATCTTGTCGGAAGTGGAATATCTGATGAAAACGGTACGGGTTTATCTACACCGAGAGACAATGAAGACGATAGTTCAAGAATTGGGGGGAAAAGACCCGTTACGGACCCAGACACACCGCATACAAAGCGACAAAAGATAGATGATAAATGTAAGGATCTGAGTAAATATTGTGAAGATCTGTGCCAGTTTGCTCATAGTTTTACTCGACCTGGGAAACAAGAATACACTGATTATATGCGTACCTCCTTAAGTTTATTTGTTGAACTTCTAAAACCTCCTAGAGAGAACTTCAATCCATTAATGACAGAAGTCGCCTTAACAGCTCTGAGCACACTCTGTATTGTTTTTTCTGATAACCCTCAATCCAATCTTTCTTGTCGTATATTTCGGCAGATGTGTGACTGGATTTCTTGGATGTCTGAGCAGGTTAGCGTTTTTCTTGTGTCTATTGTTCTTTAAAATCTGCACTGTGTTCCTTCGTAACTTTGGATAGTTTTTCCAGGCAAAGCAAGAACTTCTGTTTTCTCTTGATTTGCCCATATTTCTGGAAGCAGTCGACAGCTTATTGCTCTTGCAAGGTAATGGAATTGTTATTCGTTAGCATATGTTGTATCCATGTTCCTGTAACAAGGATATACCATTCATTTACATAAGATTATGCAAAGTAGATGTTGTGCTTTATTCACGATCAACTTATGCTGCTTCCCAGTTATAGCCTGGTTGTAATAGCTACAGAATGACCTAAGAAGGTACATCTATAAGCATTAGTATCTAGTATCGTGGAGTAAAACTCAACATCTCCTTTTTCTGAATTGTTATTTGAACTTGGAGAGTAATTAGGCTTAGATGGTATCTGGATCTCCACATTATGATACCCTTTTGTTTTACTAGACATTGTTAAATTTCTGATTCCTTGCTTGTTAACTCAAAACTCTATTGTACTTTCTGTGTCTTATGTTACATAACATATCACCTGTATTTTATTTATTTAGGATCACTTCCTGCAGAGAATAAGCATATTCTCTTCAAACGTGAGGTTGATAGTGCTGATCTTTTGCTACCAGTGCTGAAGCTTTCGTGGAACCGTTCTCCCTTACTTATTGAACCCATTCCTCCCTGGAAAGCAAAATGTCTCTCAGTTCGATTGCTTTCTAGGGCCAGGTTGATAAAACACGTGCATCTTGATTTATTGGACTTGGGTCTTCATGATGAAGCAGAAGAAGTTAGAATCGAATCCATCATTTCTCTGCCAGTGATTGTTCTGTGCTCTGGTTTTGGATTCCTGACACACGTGTTCAGCAGGCTGGAGTAAGTGAACAGTGAAATTTTACATTTATCTGCATACTAATATTAGCTCATATGTTGATCTTAATAGTAAGGTGAATCAACTTATACATTTCAATTGTACTGTGCCAATGTGAAAGTAATGCTTTTGCATGCTGAGGTACTTCTTTAGTGATGACTTATTTCTGCGTCAATGTTTTCATGCTCTAGCTATACTCGTGGCTTCTTCATTTTCTTAACCACAAGCCCTCATTTCTTCCCTGAAATGCTTTAGTTTCTTTGTGGGCATCACTTCAGCCATTATTGTCTATTGTCCCTCTTTGTTTTCCATTCCTTTCTGTATTTGTTCTTCATGTTAATGATCAGCTCCATTTTAAAATGCTGCATAATGAGGAGCTGTACCCTTGGTATTTTCTGTCTTGGACTGCTAGCCAATCTGCTTTGAAATTTGATCAACTGGAGGGCTTTAATTTTTGAAACAGTAGAGTATGGCTAATTGTGTATTGGATAGAGGTGTCAATCCAGGTGGTCCGGGCCGGCCCGGCCCGCCAAGATATGAGTCCGGTAACGGCCCGCGTGAAAAAAGCCCGCCCGCTACGGGTTCCTGGCCGATTTTGGGTCAGCCCACAAATTTTGGACTACAACCCAGGCCCGACAGCTGGCCATGCGGGTCACGGGTCGCGGTTTGTTCCGGTTTGACCCGTATGATTGTATAAATAAAATTATAAAAATATAGAATTTTTCATATTTATAGCAAAAAATATTTTTTTTGTTAAATGTAAACTAAGAATTGAACAAAATGATAAATTCATATTTATACCAATAAATGTTTAC
>CAIGRQ010054092.1:0-11236 GCA_903798375.1 Fraxinus sp. D2006-0159
ACCCATCGGTTCTCGATTCGGGTGCCCGTTCGGGTATTTAACTTGTGAAGAACCGCTCGGTTCGGGTCGGGTCGGGTTCGGGGTCGGGTTCGGTCCGGTTCGGTTCGGGACTTTTGGACACCCCTAAACCCACTTACTTTAAAAAAAAAATGCCTAAAAGTAAAAGGAACCTAAAAAGTACGAGTGGATAATCTAAAAAGTAAAAAGAACGTAAAATGTCTACAAATGTCTCGTTTGAATATTTTTAGACTTTAATACTATGTTAAGATTCGAAATTACATTTTAAAAAATTTACCTTATTAAGAATTCTTGTATTTTGTACATTAATTTAATATTTTATCCAATGTAAAATATACCTTAATTAACGATATTGACGTGAATATATTCACTAAGATGTGCATTATCCCTCACTTAAATAATAATTTTTTTGGTCTTTTTGTATACAATTGTGTAAAGTACGCATAAATAATAGATAATTTTATTTGTTTATTCACTTACTTACTTACTTACTATTTAATATTGTCTATTCGAATTTAGTATGATAGAAAATTGAGCAACTTTAATCTTTATTGATAAGTTGTCCCAAACCGATCAACCCAACCCGATCGATACTTGATTGTGTTGGGTTAAATTTTGATCAAACCGATCATGTTGGGTTGGGTTGGGTTGGGGTTGAGGCAAAAACCGACCCAACCCAACACATGCCCACCACTAAAAACAAGTTTAACTTTTGAGCCAAACTTTCCCATCTAAACTAAAGGGCGCTTGGGAGTTTTATTTTCACCGATTTTGGGTGGCACCGTTTATAAGAGGTTGAAAGAATTGGTGCTTGTTAGATTTTTGGACACCGATTTTGAATTGTTTAAAAATCATCCAAAAATGATGTCTTGTAATTTTGATCGATTATCTCAACTCACCAAATCGACGAATTTTGGTCGTTTCTCAAATTTCCGCCTAATTTTATCCTTTATAAAATAATTATTTCAAAGAAATATATTTTGTTTAATACAAACTTATAAATAAAAAAATTATTTATAAGTAAAAAAATTGTATTATAATTAAAAAATTACTTATAAGTAAAATAAAAAATTATTTTGTTTAAAAATCTTATTAATAAGACAAGAAATTACTTATAAGATATAAAAAGTTACTTAAGTAAGAAATTCACTTATATGTAAAAATTATATAAAATTACAAAATTAACTTATAATTATAAAGTTTATATATAACTAAAAAAATACTAACAAAAATTTTTAGGTAAATATTTAAATTTATATAATTTATATGTAAAAATATTATATATAAGTAAAATATTACTTATAAGTAAAAAACTTCATACAAGAAGCCATAAACTAAAAATTTTACTAAGGAATATATATGTAACTTCACTTTCTTGAACTATTTAAAAAATCGCTGCTAAATTCACTCATAATGGGTCAGCTCATAAATACTCAAAATCGACACTTTAAAAAACGGTAAAGACCCGTACAAACTCCCAAGCAAGCCCTAAGTATGAAGGAAATACAAGGAGTTGGCTCATTGATCCGGCCATATTTCCATACTAGCATTTGACCACTAAAAAAAGAAGTTAAAATGTATAATAGGGTAAGTTAAATACCAAACCCCCCCCCCCTTCCCCTCCCCTCCCCTCCCCTCCCCCTCCCCAAAATACCATCATTTATCTTCTACCAACAGTCTTACGGTCTGAGAGATTAGGAAAAAGAAATTAAAAATTGTTCACACAGTCCACAGTCGAAATCTAGTCGAAGAAGCACCCTCACAATCAAACTCAACGCCGACCGCCACATACCCGCCATTATCTTCAATAATATTTTTTTTTTTAATTATGAGATTGATTTTTTATTTATTGTTATTTATAATATTTATTCTTCATTATTTAGATAGATCATTAGGTGTAGTAGAGATTTAGGTACACATGCCATGATTTCTGAAACATAACTCATCGGAAACGGCGATTTCTCACCATTTCATTTTCTTTTCAACTTAAAATTATTTTTAATTCTTTTCTTTTTATGGTAAAAAAAATTTAATTTTAATTATATTCTTTGTTAATTTAATTTTTCCAATTCTAATGAAATAATATTTATATTAATTATTTAATTTTCATTTGTTTAGTTTTTTATAATAATTTTTTTTGGAAATATTTTTAAATTTCTTAATTTTTTATTTTTTTATTGAAAATTATTTTTTTTTCGACTGTTAACAGTCACCATTTATAAATAGTTAGCCCAAATGCCCTTTTTCATTTTCTTTTCAATCTAAATTTATTTTTAATTCTTTTATTTTTATGAAAATTTAATTTTCTAATTTTAATTGTATAATATTTATATTATTTGTTAATTTATTATCTTTTGAATTCTTAATTTTCTATATTTTATTATTTTCTTTAATTTTGTTTGTAATTCGGTTCGCTTAATTTTTCGGAATTATGCTTATTCCATTATCTATTGTTGAAAGTTCTAATATTTGAATTTTTGTAAGATGGAGTATCATCTAGTTATGGAGTTGAGACATATGGCGCGAAAATATCCGTAGAACAGTAGCTTTGACAGTTTTATTGATGTGTTGGGGTTGCTGATGAAACACACAGACATCCTACGTCGGTCCTTCCTATGACCCCTGCATCAGTTGATAGAGGTACAGTACTCAGGATAGATTATTGATGCATTACTATGTTGCATGTTTAGGTCAGTCGACGGCGATACCCTTCAATTTGACCTCGGGGGCAAGGTCGTTTCTTTCTCCATATTTGAGTTTGCCCTCGACTAAGGATAGTGGGCGATGAGGCAGCTATAGATAGTACATAGGCTGCACAAGACATATTTTCGGGGACATGGGACAATGCTTCTACTGCAGTTAATCGGTGCAATTAAGGAGTGCGACCAGATGTTGGACAGATTGAAACAAGGATTAGTCTACATCATTGAGAGTGTGCTGAGGTGTCATCATAAGAAGATTGTGATCGACCTCTTCCATTTGGAAGTTGTTGACGACATCGATGCCTTCAACAACTATCCGTAGAGTCGGAGATGTTTTGAGTACACCGTTTACATTTTCATCATATCACACTCAAAGCTCAATGGGTCCACGCATAAGTACGATAGGTGAAAGGACGGTCACCGATGCCCATAAGTGATTTCACGACGTCACGACTTGGGGTGCCTGGCTCGCCGACGATGTAAGTATTATATCGTAATTGTTATATTATGTATACATAATTTTTTTTATTAAATGAAATAACTCCCTCTATTTCTTTGTTGGCGTTTCCTGATATAGCATATCTATGCCATGTTTCTCTGCACCTACGCGGTCAAGAAAACTCTCCGGTAGATGGTATTCTAGATGTACGTGGACGTCCAGACCACGCAGTTCAACTTACGGTGACAAGGTGGCTATAAAGTAGGAGAATATGGTCGAAAACTTTGCACTCGACTTTATTCGGTGGAGGAAATATAGTCTCTACGTATGATGCTCTCCAATAATCAGCTGTGTAATAAGGAGAGCATAAGGTTCTCGTTGTAAAATCCCTATACATAGCCACCGCGACTGCATGCTCATATGAAAAACTCTCCAACTGAAATCAACTACAAGTGCATGTATAATCCGTCAAGTACATCATATATGCCATATCACGTGGACATTTCACGGAGAAACGCAACTCATCCAGTGGTTCTACATTCAACTTTCTCGCAACATCTGCAGCATTGAAGAGTTTATCCTCCTCAGCAGGGGCTAGCACGCTCGTGCAACTCTGTAATTCTGCACATAAGTCTTGAAACCACTGCTGCAACTTATACGAATGCTCTCAATCATTACGAGGATTGGTAACTCTCTATCCTTCTTGAATAATGCATTGAGAGATGCCGCATTATTTGACATCATCATGTTGTATCGATGTCTTGAAAAATGTGAGCTTGCCCAATGTTCAATTCTCATTTTTGTTAGTTATTCCCATGTCAGTAATGATTTACTTTCTATTTCCACTATGAATTTATTGCACTCTTTGATAATATACGCTTCAGCCGTTCTCCTAAACAATAAAACAATGCATTTGTCCTGATACTTAGTCTTCAGATTGCCTTGTATATAGTACATGCAATACTCATGATGTGCTTTGGGAAAAAATCAGCGATACCATTTATTATATATGGTCCCCGATCAGTTACAAAGGCAAGGTCCTCGACTTCTCATATTACTTCCTCAGTTTTGTGAAGAACCAACGCATTACAGACCATTCTCACTATCTACTATGCCGAATGCAAGAGGGTAAATTTGGATGTTGTTACCTTGACACGTAGCAATAATTAACTTATCTCCTTATCTAACTTTCAGAGTTGTACCATCGACTAAAATTAGGAGTCGTATCGCATTTCGAAATCCCCGAATACATTGTCAAAGAGCCATAAAGAAATATTTAAAGCAATTCTCGTCCTTCATCTCAATAAAAATGCAGAGGTAGGATTGGTCATACCCATGTTATGACAATACCTGACCAATTTAGCATAACTCTCTTCGACCGAGCCTATTAAGTCTTCCAACACGCATGCTTTGGCTTTTCAAACCTTCTGTTAGCTCATGACCACTCCGTACTCTTGATGGACGTCATTAATGAGGTCTGAAGGTCTGTAGATTGTCCGTGTGTCATGATACTTGTGCATTATCTATCGACCAATAAACCATACACGGGCTTACTTGTCATCATTTCGATAAATTTTCACTTCGCAAGAATGTTCCCATGCATACTTGCAAACTATAAAAAACTCATTTGTGTCCATCTTCGTCGCTTGTAAACGCTAACAGCAACTATCGTCGACGCAGACAATCATCGGCAATGACTTGTTTGATTTCTTCATTTTGAACTCAAATTTGTACTTCGGTGCAATTCGGTATGCATATTCCTGCAAAACTTTCTTTATTTCAAATAGTTGCTTGACATACTAATCCTCATAATTAGGAACCACTCGCGAAGAATTAGGTAACGGTCTACTCAATTCAGCCCCGTACTCCCATCCCACTCATGTTTTTTACGGGATAAAATAATCAAATTCTAATTTGTAAATTCATTATCATTATAGTTATCATGAACTACCGACGAATTCTGTATATAACAGCGAGATCACAATGAGGATCAACAGTCTCAAGAATAACCACATCATCATCCCGAACTATCTCCACTGTGTTCCTAAAATCGTTAGCATTGTGATCCCCTCCATCCGAATCTTTGTGTTTACTTTCGGTAACATTTTTCCTCACTAAAGTCACGCAAAGAGGAGTTGTATGCATGTTGTTCAATTCAAATACGTAATTCACTTCAACATCAGAAGCAACCTTAATAGATGGAATCGAAATGAATGAATGCTCGTAGAATTTAAGTTTTAGTTCCATATCGTACTAAGAGAAATCANGTAACATTTTTCCTCACTAAAGTCACGCAAAGAGGAGTTGTATGCATGTTGTTCAATTCAAATACGTAATTCACTTCAACATCAGAAGCAACCTTAATAGATGGAATCGAAATGAATGAATGCTCGTAGAATTTAAGTTTTAGTTCCATATCGTACTAAGAGAAATCAACTTTCAACTTGTTTTTTAAATCATGGTACATTTCTGTATATGATGTGCTAGATGTTATAGAAATTGAAATACCACCATGTATATCACTCAACCATTTCCATACACATTGATCTTTTTCATTCAACCCGAAATCATCAAAGTAAAAAACTGAAGTCATAACCATATCTATAAGACGAAACAAAATTTTTAATTATATAAATAAAATAGTCTAAAAATCAGCCCAACCACTAGACTATTATAATTTTAAAAAAAAAAAAAAAAAAAGCTTGACAGCTGGCTATTACGACCATGAAATGCGGATGAATTTTTTTCTTGTTTATACTTAAAAAATTATAGATCTATTTAAAAAATTATCTACATGCTAAGATAAGTCGAAATAAGATTTATCAATTAAAAACATATACTAATTTAGCGAAAACGAAATTAAACTTACTGATTCGAAATGATAGGTGTTAAAACAAATCGTGTTCAGTGTTTGATCAATTTCTGAGATTTTGAAGTTGAAGCAGATTAAAAATGAGAGAGTTTTTAATTGTGTTATAATAAACAGATAAGAAAAGTTAGCTGATTTTAAAATTTTACATTAGAAGTATTTGATTTTTACTTGTTAATTAAAAGAGCAGTATTGCCTTTTAGATAAAAAAAAATTGTTTTTTTTTTTAATTGTTAACTAAAAGTGTTTGTTAACATTTTCGACCGCACTATTCGTACCTGCCGATTTAGACGGTGAGTATCAAGCTTCTGATTATTCTAAAAAAAACAAAAACAAAAACAAAAAAAATCAACAAATATGGGGTCAAACTTGAACCCGCCCATTATATAATTTCACCCACTATCCCCAATTGATCTCATTCCCAATTCCCAAATCAGAAAACCCTTGGTACTACTCCATCTCTCAACCGACACTTCTCCATCTCTCATTCGAACTTCGGCATTCCTCCATCTCTCAACCAGAATAATAAGCCGGTGCTTAATTTACAACTGTCTCTGACAATCCTTCACATTTCACACATGCACGGTTGGTAATTTTGGTTAAGTTGGAAGATCGAAGCTCCACTGTGTGCAGCAACATCTTCAATCTCCGACACCATTTATCGACTCCACTAGTGCAACCAGATGGGCATCCACTAAATATATTAAATCGCTTATTTTCTACTTGCCTCTCCTCAAAAAGCTTACGAGAACCGAGAACCTTATCCATAGGAAAAGAAACACATCGACTTCGGTAGAATTTCGCAGCAAACATAATGTAAGCATGATGTATTTGGTATCCATTTTACTCGATTTATTCGAATAATACATATTTTTGATGATTTTACATTGCTCTGTGGATGTGTTGTAATGTAGCATCATATCTGATTCCTTCGTATGCAGTATTCTAGGAAAGAAATCTGGACTTTGTCATAGCTGTCGAGAGAAGGGTCACTTGTTTGCTGACTACTCGAAAAAACGGCCATGCCTTTGGTGTAAAAGCGGCGTTGTGAAGTGCTTTGAGGTCGAGAAGGATACGAAGAAGAAGGGTCGGATGCTCAATTGTTGTAGTTCTAATTGTAAATATTGGAAATGGGTCGACAAAGGAGAATCTAGTGGCGGATCGAGTAGTGTTATCGTTAACTCAAATGATCACATGCTGTTCAAAGAAGTTCAACAGTTCTCTCGCTTGTCCGAATCATTTTATCGGATAGCCAAAGAAAAAAGTATTGAGATTTCATTGAACGTGACAATACGCAAGGCCAACGAAAGTGAGAAAATGGATAAGGGAAAGGGAACTGCTTGAGTAGTAGTTATGTTGTTGGCTGTGTGGTTCCCTGCCACTTTTAATGTCTAGTATGAGTTCTGTTTTGTAGTTGGTGAAGTGAAGAATGTTGTGTAATATATGCTTGGGAAGAATCTGTAATGCGAATTCACTGCTTATATATCTAAAATGTAAGTGTCATTAAAATAATCTTATTGTTTCCGGACAGATTTCCTTGTGCCGATGCTTTGGTATATCAAATTGGCATTGCATTTTGTTTGACTGAAAATCTTAAGCTTCACATATAGGCTGTGAGCTCACAGGTAATAGTCTATATATAGAAGAAAAATGTAGCAGTAGTCCATGCGAATTAAGTACTAAAAATAAGTTGGTAATTAGCCAGCCAATAGACACAATAATAACAAAACTAAAAGTCTTAAGAAGCTGTAATAACAAAATTGTAATAACTAAAAGTCTTAAGAAGCTGCCAATAGACACAGTAATAACAAAACTAAAAAAAAAATCTTAATTAGCCAGCCAATAGACATAGTAATAACAAAACTTAAAAGTCTTAAGATCATTGGATAATTATCTCTTTCCCAAAAAGTGATTTTTTTGCAAATCATCTCCACTTCAGCCATCATCGAATATTCAATCTTCCACCAGCATCCCATCAGCTCTGCGACTGCCACCAATCTCTACCTTTATAGGCTGCCTCAACCATATAAAAATGCAAATCCCCCACTACGTGCAGGTCAATACAAAAGCATTAACAAGGGTATAAATGCAGCTTCAAAGATATTTGCCAAAAAGCCTTCATCACATGTTTCCGTCACGTTGGTGAGGTGCATTTAGATAATAGTACAACATTGCATTTCCTACTGTCAAATAATAAATTCATTACGTAAACTAGAGTATGACTTGAAATAAATTCATTAAGGTTAACCGCATACTTTGACCATTGAATAATGAAGCCGATGGGAAGAAATTTGGAGACATTCCTTGTTGTGTAAATACATGACCGTCGCCATCACCCTACACAAATTTCATGATGTAACTAAAATGTGAAAATCAAATACATTGGTGAATCGAAGTAGACGAACCATTAGAAGCTGTGAATATGAGAGTTGTGTCAGCATATCTTCATTTAGTAGTTGATCATGTGCCTGTGCGATCGGCTCGACCTCTCCTAGTTTACTTGGGCTTGCTTTCCGTTTCTTTTCCTTAGCTGAAGTCGAATATGACTGCATAATCAACGGATAATAACAATACATACGTACCGTATTATTAAAAAAAAAATGGCCACATACCTTTGCGTTACTGGATGCTAATTCCAAATGACTTTTGTTTAGAAGTTTCTTAGGTGCGCATTTTCTCTTTGAGCATTTTGGATCTTGGATACTTGAATTGCTATTTTGTTACGACGTTCTACCAATTTGGGACATGTCATTACTTCCACAACCCGATGTTGTGCTAAATGAGATTTTTTTGGATTCTCTCCACTCCAGTACCTCATGGAATCGATGATCGTCATCTGTCGCCATGTTTGCAAGTGACGCAAATGACTGACACATCTTGTTATATTTCAACTGGGCATGGGTGCTCTCAAACCATCATAGATCACTGTGACCTTAGTGTGGGCTCTACGAACATCGTGTCTCCATTTGCGTAATTTATAGGTGTCTGATAATCTTGTGACGTTATTATGGAGAAGTACAGAGATCGCGTGCCTACAAATTATACCTCGAAACTCGAATAAGTGGCAACTGAAGACAATGTCGCATTTCTGTCTTTCAAATGTCACGAAAAACTTCTGCTTCTTAACCCAATTTTCAAGTATGACATCCTCCAACACCTCATAGGTTGTGCTCGAAAAGCCTTCCGACGAAGATATGAGGTCGCAATAAACCTTCCCAATAAATTCATCAATGCTCTCTCGTATTGTTCTAAAAATTATTTCAACGACGTTTTCGAGTACACTTAACCATCGAAGAACGCATTCATACTCTCACTACGCTGAGTTGTTGACATTCCCGCCCAGAAGCTGCTTTTTAAAAAACAAGGTACCCACCGGCCTCTATTTGCATACATTCCCGACAACCACTAATTATCATGCAAAGAATACTTGTCCATCATCGCGCTCCAACCTTCTTCAAATATGTCAACAGTTTGAATCATATACTAGTATGTGTATAGCAGTAAAGATCTCACCCTTTTTGACGCGGTATCCAAGTTTCTCGGGCAACTTTTTCATTATGTGCCGTAAACACAATTTGTGGTTTGTGTTAGGGAACACGATCTGAATTGCATTCTGCATAGACCTGTCTTGGTCGGTAATAATCCCAATAGGAGCTTGCACATGCATACACTCAAGCCAAGTTTTGAAAAGTCAGACAAATGTTTCTATGTTTTCGTTCGACACCAACCCACAACCAAAGAGTATTGATTGTCCATGATGAGTAACTCCAACAAAAGGAGCAAATGGCATGTCGTACTTATTAGTTAGTTACGTTGTATCAAATGTCATAACATCACCGAACTCCTTATATGCTACTTGCCTACTCCTATTATCTGCCCAAAAAATATTCTTTAGCCTCAACTCTTCATCTAAATCCATACTGAAGTAAAAACTTGAGCACCTTGCTTGCATGATCGAAAAATAGGCTTGCATTGCAGGGGCATCTCCTTCTCCGAATCTTAATCGCCTCACATGTTCAACATAGTTTCAACAATCTTTTTCCACGCAAGTCATATTCTCATACCCCCCTTCTTCTACAACTGTGGAGTTGTAACTTTTGTGCAACGAAATCCCTATCATATCGTTCAATTCAAGTCGTCGTTTAACATGGGCACTCAATTCTCGGTTGCAACGATACAACCTAGACTTCGAAGGATTTGTTTTATGATTGTGAATGAGATTGACTGTGTTTATTCTCTATATTCCACATGTATATGCAGATCCAGTTATCCTTGCTTTGCAGTATGTCTGAACGGTAGCTTGCGACTTCAAAGAACCGCTCGCAGTACTACTTCTTCGGCCTTCACGGCTGCAGCTCAACACTATATATCTCACAACTTCGGCATCATCCTTTTGTGAATTTCTTTTTCTAACTGAAAATCCTACGTCGTACGCATATCTTTTGTAAAAACTAAACATTTCTTTTTAATCATTGAACTTTATTCCCACCTCGGGCACAATGACATTGTCTACTCCTATAATTCCATCATCGACGAAGTTTGCACTGTCGAAAATGTTGTCATTTTTATCTTCTAATAGAACGACGTCGTCTACCTCTTCCAAATTTTTTTTGCCTTGAGTAAAAAAAAAAAAGAATGTTACAAGTAATTCACGGAACAAATATTGAATTGAAATCATCATTCTTCTCTACTTTGTAATTTCAGATGTATCTACGTTTCACAAATTGTAGATAAAGAAACTTAGATAAATCAACTATTTCCAAAAAATGAGATTAATAACTCATATTACTGTAATTAGTAAATGAAATAACCCATTACATTACAAAAATGAAACTCTACATTAACAGAGAAAAAATTGGTAATGAAATATTTGTTAAATAGCCATTTCAATTTTCAGAAAGAGAGATTCGGTAATGAAATAACAACATTAACAGAGAAAAAATTACGATTTTTACAGTGCTCAATGATGGATCAACCATTTTCTTGAATCTATAACATATTTAAGTAGAAATCAACCTAAACCACATCAAAAAACGTTTACAAAGTTTATCTACCTTTGTCCGTCATCTATTCGAATAGATGAAGCCGGTGATTGCCTCAAAATGAACTCTTTGTGATGCGAACCCAGCCAAGAATATATCCTGGGACCCACTAACAAGCTGAACCAACCCAAGAAAGCTAGAAAACAAGTCTCGCAAAAGCAACCCG
>CAIGRQ010054159.1:0-12245 GCA_903798375.1 Fraxinus sp. D2006-0159
TTTGAAGTAAATGAATTATTGATATGGATCACCGACATTTTAATATTAATATCTACTTTTTGGTATTTGTATGCATTGAATTAATGTTATTCGACAGCTAGTTATTTATATATTTTTTAATTGGGCTACGTTAATTTGTAAAAATTACGAATGAAATGTCATTAGTTATATTTATGTAGTGTTGCTGTAGATGTTAAAAAATTTAATTATGGTACGGAACCAAACTGAACGAAATCGAACTCGAACGGTTCCATTTATTAAATACCCGAAAATTTTGGAATTGAACCGACCCACAGACAGCCCTATTAATACCTCTCAATCCTCCCCCTGCAAAAAATGCACGTTCAAATAAAGGATGGCAAAAAAGTAAGTTCAACCCGATATCTGTGGGGTCACATCCCAAATGGGACTGAGATTACCCGCCTAAAGGGGACGGGGATGGGGCGAGGGTCATTACCCCGAAGCGAGGATGGGAAACGTAGTCCTCGTCCCACTACCCGCCTCGTTTAAAGTTAATTTCAAATTTAAGTTTTTTATGGAACAAAAATAATAAATTTATCATCATTTTTAAAGAGAACATAAGTTCTTTTTAACAAATTAATAAAAAGTAATAATATTTTCTAACTAATGATATAATAAAATAAAATAAAAAAAATAAAAAATAAAAAGAAAAAAATAAATGAGGTGATAAATGAGGTAGGGGACTTGCCATGCCCCGTTCCCGCTTTAACCGGGTATGGGGATGAGGTAAGGTGACAAAAATACTCGCGGGATGGGGGTAGGAATGACCGACCCGTCTCATACTCGTCCCGTTGTCATCCCTAATTCAAATCCTTAGGCCAAACAAACTTTGATTATATATGCAAAATTATGATCCCTACATTTGTCATCAAAATCTCCAACAATGATAATTATTTTGAACCCTAATTCATGAAATTGAGGATTCATCAAGGAACATCTACCTCAAGTAAAAACAATGAATTGCCATTTTTAATTTATAGTTTTCACAACTATGAACAAAAATTAAAAAAACTAGTAAGAAACTAATTTGATCATCCACGAACTCATCACGGTGAGTGGAAATACATGGAAATGGCCGGTTGACCCGACCATATTTCCATTGTGGCCTTTCACCAGTAAAGAAATGTTAAAAGTTAAAAGTTAAAATTGTGAAATTAAATACCAAAACTCAATAATACCCTCATCTTAGTGAAATTATATTGAGTGAAGAGAAGAAAAAAAAAGTAAAAAAAAAAAACTCACAATTTCTAACAGTCAGAATCTAGTCGACGTCACCATCCTCACAGCCCAATCACCGACGACATTATCTTCAACAATTTTTTTTATTTTTTTATTATGGATTTGATTTTTATGATGTTTTAAAAATTTGTGTATTAAATTTAACATTTATGATATTTATTCTTCATTATTTAGGTAGATTACTGAGTGTAGTAGTGATTTAAGTGTTTTTTTTTTGTAGAAAAATATCTTATTATCGTCGAAAATATTGATCTCCGATAAGAGAATGAGCCAGCGACTGTTAAATAGACCCCGTTTATTTAACAGTTGTCGGACTCGACTGTTAACAGTAGGGTTGAAGCCTATCGGCCCAAATCTTTTAACTTTTTTTGCCCACTTTTTTTCTTCATTTTTTTAATGTTTATCATTTCTTTTCTCTTTATGATATTTAATTTTTAAATTTTAAAAAATATTTATAATATTTATTTAATTTTTATAATTTTCTCGTGTTTAATTTGTTTTGTTTTTATCATTTTTTTTAAAAAAAATAGTTTTAAGATTTTTTAATTGTTTTCTTCATATTATAAATAAATTTTTTTTTAAATTTTTTTCTTTTTATGATAAAATTTATTTTTTTAAAATGTTAATTAAATAATATTTATATTCTTTATTTAATTTTTATAATTTCCTTTTGTTTAATTTTTTATTATTATTTTTTGGTAATAATTTAAAAAATTCATTATTTTTTTCTTCTTTCTATAATTGATTTTTTTTCAATTTAAAATACTTTTTAGTATTCTTTCTTTATTTTTAATATTTTTATAATTTTATTTAATTTATTTTTCCTTTTTTTAGTTAGGGTCATTAATTTTTATTTAATTTAATTTATTACTATTATTATTTTCTTAGTTTTTAAATTTCTTAATTATTTTTTGTTTATCATAATTTTTTTTTCTCATTTAATTTTTTTTTTATTAGCGTCGATGTAAAATGATTATATTTTTTGCATATAGTTGTTACAATTCGATTCACTTAATTTTTTAAGATTATGTTTTATTCCAATATCTCTGTTGTTGAAGGTTCAAACATTTGAATTTTTGTAGAATGGAGTACCATCTCGATGTTGAATTAAGACATATGGCAGGAAAATGTACTTGGAACAATAGCTTTGAATGTTTGTTACTATATTGGAGTTGCTTGATGATCAGTACGGTGATATGTTACTCTAGTCCTTCATCAGTTAAGAGAGATGCAGTACTCCGGGCATATCATTGATGCATTACTATATCGGCTGCTTAGTCTAGTCGACGGCGATGCCCTCCACTTCAACCTTAGGGACGATGTTGCTAGTTTCTCTATTTTTGAGTTTGTCCTGATAACTGGACCAAAAATTATGAATTGAAATAGCTAGCGATGATACTCAAAGAAGCAATATGTTGTACGACATTTATTGTCAAAGACAGGAGATGGTACTTCTATCGTAGTTAATTGGCGCAATCAGGGAGTGCAACCAGATTTTGGACATATTGAAGTTGAGACTGGTCTATATCCTTGGGAGCGTGGTGAGGTGTCATCACAAAAAGATAGCGATTGACCTTTTTCATTTGGAAGTTGTTCATGACATCGATATCTTCAACAACTATTCGTGTGGCCAAAAATGTTTTGAGGACACTATACACATTTTCACCAAATCACATTCGAAGTCCAAAGGCTTCTTGCGTAAGTACTATACTTGTGTATTTCCAGCAGTGCATGTAAATGTTTAACATAATCAATATTAAAAAAAATTATATATAATAATTGTATGTGTTGCAAATCTGAGCATATGAGATTGTCCCCCTCTTGGGTTCCTAATTTTCGATGAGAATGGAGACACGCTGCCTCGGATGCATCGCTTGCGAACATCCCAAGCAGAAATGTTTCCATTGACAGATAATTGCCAGCTCTCCTGGACAACTCTCAGGTTAGTATTGCACATTTGCAATATATATTGTATGTCGTTTCAAAATATCAGCACATGATCATTAACTAGTTGAAATATCAATATGTCAATTTGAAGTCCTAACTGAGTTAACGTCGTCCATGGATGAGGAGGGTTGAGATTTTGTACGCGAATTAGCTGTTCCATATACTTAAGACGACCAGATGTCCGATTCCAACCTAGATCGAAATTGAGGTATGTGAATTGAATATAATTTGTTGATTATTATTTTGTATGATTATCCTATTTTAATTAAATTAATAATTTTTAATGTTGTTATTTGTGTAAGAGCGCGGTCCAGTTGATCGACAATCTCCTTCGCCCTAGATATCACCTCCATCGAGAAGATCTCCTTCTCCACCATCCAGACATCTCCTCTGTGGGTCTTCTACACTAGTCAGAGTCATTATTTTGATGATCTTTATAGATGCCTGACTGGATTTATCAAAGAGGAAGTAGGCGCGTTACGACAAGAGTTGGCAGAGGAGGTGTGCTCGCTACGATGAGAGTTGAAAGGCGAGGTAGTAGATTTACACCATGATGTTGGAATGCTATGAGGCCATGTAGTAGACCTTCAAGATGAAGTCGCAATGCTACGAGGTGATATAGCAAGTGAACGAGGGGGTGACGAAGAAGGGGTCACTCACCTTTGTAGACCGATGATGGTGCATTAGAATCATTTTTGCTATCTATGGAACAGGAGGGGTGGCCCCGAGAATGGAGGAGGGCAAGCTTCGGGACAGATGGGATAGCAGAAGAGGAGAGGATGGAGAGGGTAAGAAGCGTGCTGCTAACGTGCCGAACCAGGTGGTCGGCAAGAGGTTGAGATTGCCGTCATAGTACACCATTTCTATATTCACGGCTGAGGCGAAGATGAGAACGTTCGTGAACGAGAAGTACCCTAATCTCTTCTAAGAGGTGGACCCTGCCAAGTAAAAAGCGTTCGAAAAGAGTGGAGAAGAATTATGTCCAAGAAAGAATTTTACGATTTTAGTAAAGAACGTCAACTCATCTATGCTTCTTTTAACATTTTTTCTTTTTCCTTTTTCAGAGCAAGCTAAACAATAGCTCAAAGGACGATACCAAACTCTTATAAGTGGTTTGAGGATATCACGACTTTGACAACTTGGCTCGTCGACGATGTAAGTGTAATAACGCAATTGTTATATATTATGAATACATAATATGTTGTTTAGTAAATTAAATAACTCTCTATTTTTTATTGGCATTTCCTATTGTTGCACATCGACATGACTTTGAACTTGTTGTACGATTGGACTCGAAGGTATCCAAGATTATTTGACTTTCTGAGCCAAGTCATATTGAGCACCGAATTCCTATGTATCATTACAATTAAGCATCAGTCTCTCCAACTTATGGGGAATGAGTACAGATTACTTGAATATATTTTTGACTAGGCCATAGGAATATGTCTGAGTGTCGAGGGAAGCCATGGGTGTATTTTATGCATATGTACATTATAGTGATCGTGAATCATCACTGCTTTGCCGTGGAGATCATCTTTGTTGATTTCACTATATATGTGTACGGCTCTAATCATATCTAATTGACACAAGCATATACTGGAGCCGGTGATTGTAACATTCATTTGATAACTAGACACGCGGAGGTGATTGTGCAAGACATACTAGCCATCGTGGAGAATACGACGACAGCGAAATAGTCGAGCTCGTAAGTATTTATAATTTTTTTTAATTTGAAAACTTAGTTTTTAGCTACACGTTATGGAACTAACACATTATTATTTAATTGTAGGGGTGATTGTGGCATGTTCGCAATCAAGTATATTGAATTTTTGAGTATAGCATAAAATTGGTTATGATTATAAAATAGAAAAAGTTGTGGATTTACTTGCAAAACTATTTTATAGGTAGAATGTATGGAAAATGAATTTTAGATGAAAATGAGTTTTAAAGAATCTTTATTGGAAAGCAAAATGAAGAGAATGAGTTAGAATTCTAAAATTAGTTGGATAAGAAACAAGTATCACTTAACGTTTGCACTACATTGCGAACGAATTGATAAGTAAAGTTTCGAGCTCTAGTTTCAACAGAAAAATATTTTGAAATGGGTAGCATTTCTCAAACAAGATGACCATGTAAGAAAAATTGTGTTGAATTCCAGAGGCTTTTCGGAACCATCTATTCCCAAGAGAGTTTTATCCATTGCATACAGAAGATTAATCTCAGCAGCCTTCGATACGGCACTCAATAGCATGCTTAAAAAGAAGTAAAAGTTGCATAACTTTTTGTCCCCAACCATATTTGAGTATGTTACTTTATTAAATAAAAAATTATTTATTTTGAAAGTATCTCTTACTTTGTCAAAATAAATATTATTTTACAACTTACTAATAAAAAATATATTTTTTTAAAACGTACTTTCAGCTTACAATTAAACTTACACATAACATTCTTATTACCCTTAGCTAGACGCTCTTAGATAAGCTACTTTCGGCCAAATGGTTCATGTTCAACTATCAGCTATGCTATACAGGCAGTTCTCTACAGCTTTTTTGGCATAATATTCTGATCTCTTCATACTAATTTTTTATTTCCATAAAATCTAGAGCTAGGATATACCAACACCCTCCTGGTGTCGGCGAGTTGGTTTCAAACACGGAATGATCTCTTCATTTCAACTTTTTATTTCCATAAATTTTAGAATCTAGATTTATAATTAATTTCTTAAATATACCGCTATACTTTATGTGATATTTAAGTATTCATAAATTCATTAATGCATTTTTATATGTTCGCATCTGTCATAGAAATATAGTCGGGTCACATGTAAAAATAGGTTGAATACTACTTGAGAGAGATTGTTATACAAATTGGGAATATTGATATTCATAATTGAATCGTGTTGTTAAATTTATAAATTTCGGGTTAAAGAGGATTTGGGGTCCTAGTACGCTTTTCATCATCATATTTTATAAAACTTGCATTTAATTATAAACTCGCATGTATTTAGTTAAGTTAGGTCTTACATTCATAAGTAGGTTATTTAATTTATGGGAAAAAATCTCAAATTTTAATTGTTTCGGTTAAGGCTAAGTTAATTCAAATTACAAGTAGCACAATCTCTGTGGGAACGATACTTAGACTGAAAAAATCCATTTAATACTTGTTAACGAACTGTGTACTTGCGGTATTTAAAACGGACAAATATTTTTGTGACAAGTTTTCAACTCAAGACCAATGTCATCCATTTCTTTCAGAATGGACATCAATTCTATAGCAGGGATCATTGAAGATGTACTAATTAAAGTGGAAATTCCAGCAGATTTTCTCATTCTTGACATGGAGAAAGATAAGGATGTCCCATTCATATTGGGCTGACCATTCTTAGCTACTGAAGAGCTTTTATTGATGTTCAAAAGTGTCAACTAATTTTGAGGCTCGGAGAGGAGAAGATTTTTTTCAATGTCTTTAAATTCATGTAATTCCCTGCTGAGTCAAATGACTGTTTTCAGATAGACGTGATTGAGAAGGTGGTCTAGACACATTTCTGCTACTAACCCATTAGATACATTTAAGGCATGCATTGTACATTCTCAATCTACTCACGATAATTTTCTTGAAATTGAGGCATGTGCGAGGTTTCTGGAGGCTAACCTACCATACACGAGTAATTGCCATTTTGAGAAGTTGAGAACCGGTCCTACAAAGCCACTACCATCCATTTAGCAACCTCCTAAATTGAAACTCAAGCAACTACCACCTCATTTCAAGATATGCTTATTTGGGGTGTCCTCTACACTCCCGATAATTATTTCAAATTCGGTCATCAAACCGGATAGGAGAGGCTACTTCGAGTACTCAAAAATATTAACACAACCATTGGATGGTTCATTGCAGATATTAAAAGGATCAGCCCTTCACTGTGTACATACATAAGATTTTCATAGAGGAACATTTTAGACCAAGTGTAGATAGTAAGAGGAGGCTAAATCCAAATATAAAAGAGGTAGTCAGAGTACAGGTATGGAAACTCCTAGATGCAGGTATTAACTACCTAATATCAGACATTACATGGAACAGCCCAGTTCAGGTTGTATCGAAGAATGGTGGTATTGCAGTGGTGCAGAATGAAAAGAATGAATTAATTCTCACCATGATTGTTCCAGGATGGAAAGTTTACATTGATTATTGTAAACTTAACACTGCTACTGGAAAAGATCACTTTCCCCTTCCATTTATCAATCAGATGTTAGAAAGACTAATAGGGCACTCTCACTATTGCTTTCTTGACGGATATTTAGGATATAATCAGATCCCAGTAGATATCTGATGATCACGAGAAGAACACTTTTATTTGTCCTTATGGTACATTTGCTTATCGTACGATGCCAATTGGTTTGTACAATGCTCTCACCATCTTTTAGTGTTGCATCATGGCAATCTTCTATAGCATGGTAGAGAAATTCATAGAAGTCTTCATGAATGACTTCTCGGTGTTTGGATCCTCTTTTGATGAATGTTTGGAGCATTTAAGCTTGGTATTAAAGCGATGTAAGGAAACTAATTTGGTACTAAACTAGGAAAAATGTCACTTCATGGTACAAGAAGACATCGTGTTAGGGCATCTGATTTCAACTAAAGGGATTGAAGTGGACAAGACAAAAATTCAGGTTATTGAGAAATTACTACCACCAACTTCGATTAAGGGTGTTCGCAGTTTCCTTGGTCACGTTGTGTTTTATCGTTGCTTAATCAAGGATTTCTCTAAGATCATTAAACAGTCGTGTAATCTACTAGTCAAAGATGTTCCTTTCGAATTCTCTGGAGAGTGTTTATTGTCTTTCAATACTCTAAAAGAGAAGTTGATTTCAGCACCGACCAGATTGGAGCTTACCATTTGAACTAATGTGTGATGCAAGTGACTATGCAATGGGAGCGATATTGGGACTGTGACGAGATAAAAATTTTCATGTGATATATTATGCAAGCAAGATATTGAATGATGCACAGTTAAACTACGCCACCACTTAGAAGGAACTTCAAGTTGTAGTCTATACTTTTGATAAATTTCAATCTTATCTTGTTAGATCAAAGGCAATAGTCTACACCGATCATTCAGCTTTGAAGTATCTGATGGCAAAGAATGATGCAAAGCTAAGATTGATCAGATGGGTACTGCTTCTGCAACAATTTGATTTAGAGATAAGAGACAAGAAGGGAAGTGAAAACGTAGTAAGTGATCATTTATCCCAACTTGAGCATGGAGAGAAGAAAGAATCTATGGATATAAATGAGATATATTTCTTGATAAACAGGTTTTTAATGTAGAGGATGCACTTTGATATACAGGTATTGTGAATTAATTGGCCAAATCCATCATTCCACCAGATTATTCAAGTTATCAAAAGAAGAAATTCTTCTCTGACCTGAAGTACTATTTTTAGGAAGATCCTATTATTTACAGACGGGATTCCATTCAGATTATTAGGCTATGTATTCCTAAAGAAAAGGTTCCTCAGATACTCGAGCAGTGTCATTCATCTGCTTATACTAGACACTTCGGTGCTTCAAAGATAGCTGCAAAAATTCTACAGTCCGGGTTCATTGGCCTTCAATATTTAGAGATGCTTATATTTTTGTGAAGAGGTGTGATAGATGTCAACACACTGGAAATATCTCTAGAAGAAATGAGATGCCTTTGAACAATATTTTCGAGGTAGAGCTATTTGATGTGAGGGGAATTGACTTAATGAGACCATTTCTCCCTCATTCTCAAATCAATATATTATCGTTGCAGTTGACTATGTTTTCCAATGGGTGGAAGCAGTTACATTACCAAGAAACGATGCCCAGAGGTGGTAAATTTCTTTAAAAAGTACATTTTTACTTGGTATGGTACACCACACACAATTATTAGCGATGGGGATAAACATTTCTGCAATCGTTAAGTTGAGTCCTTGTTGGCTAAATATGGTGTCAGGCATCATATAGCTACCCCCTTTCACCTTCAGATCAGTGGGAAAGTTGAAATCTCCAATTAGGAATTGAAGCGATTCCTTAAGGCGACTGTTAGTTCTTCAGGAAAAGTTTGGTCTAAGAAATTTGACGATACCTTGTGGGCATACAGAACAACTTTCAAAACTCCTATATGTATGTCTATTCTTCATTTGATTTTTGGGAAAGCATGTCATCTACCAGTTGAGTTGGAGCATCGAGCTTATTGGGCAATCAGAAACTTGAATTTTGGTTTGAAGGCGGGTGAAAATAGACTACTTCAATTGAATAAGATGGATCAGTTTCGATTGGAAGCCAATGAGAATGTGAAGCTGTACAAGGAGCGAACTAAAAAGTATCATTATATGCATATTTAAAGAAAAAAAGTTTGAAGTTGGGTAACAAGTCTTGCTGTACAATTAGCGACTCAAGCTTTTTCTGGGCAAGTTGAGGTCAAGGTGGTCGGGACCGTACAATATTACTTAGGTTTTTCCATATGGGGCTGTTGAGATCACTCATGAGAGAAATGAACATTCAAAGTTAATGGACAATGATTAAAGCCATATTGGAGGGGAGAATTCTCAAAAGAGAAGTCCACCGTTCATCTTACAACACCGAAGTGAATTACCTAAAAGCTTAGCTCTATACTATAAATCGAACGCTTAATCGGAAACAACCTATTTTTATATCTCTTTTCACATATTTTGATTAATTATTTCATTATATGTAGTTTAGGGATTGTATTAGTATTTTAAAACCATATTTAGGAACTCATGCATTTAAATTATATTTAACACATTTTAGCTAGTATTTTAATATTTGTATTAGTAATTTAGTCATGTTTACTTATTGAGTTCATTTCATTTAGGCTCATGTTAACATTTTAACATTATATTGAGCTTACATTGATATGATATGCATTTTTAAAGTTGCATCTATATTTCAATCTTCTTGACGTTAGAAGATTAGAATTCTTTTTTATGTGAATACATTACAAATATTTAAACCTTATTTGCTATAACTAATATTTATTTTGAATTCTTGAAATAGAAAATTGAAACCTAGCAACAAAGAAGAGTGGTGGTTGTCACAACATCTACCCGCCGGATCAACTTGATCCTTCTACCCATCCGCATCCATCCTGGGGAGTTTTCTAATCCTTACTCCTTTATTTGGATTAATTTGCTTTTATTGGGGAGAATGCAATATTTTTAGCATTGAACGACTTGCCGCCTATGATGATATTCGTTTGAATAGAGTATAGCTTTAGTTAGAATTGGACAACATCGTATCTTATGTTTTTACTTGAGTGTTTATCTATATTAGACTTGTTTACTAGAGCACATAGCCATCATTGTCTTATTACTTATGTTGGTACATGACTTGATTATGTGAATTCAATTTTTGATGTTCTTAATCTAGGCTTGAGTTAAATTATTAAATCCCTAATATAGTAACCAAAATGCTAAAAAGCAATTTGAGGATAGGAAGGTTAGTACTTGTGTTCATAGAAGTTTGAAGGTTTGGAATTCTTAGATAAGGTGTTGGTTGAATGTGTTTGAGTTAAGAAGTCTAGAACGGGCACTGACCAATTTTAAAATTCGAATCCTTTATCAAAAGAAAATGTGATATATCTTGCACTTCTCTTCGTAGCTTTTATGACTTGAATGATTAAGCCTGTTAGGGTATCTAAAATCGATGCCCTATAGTCATCTGACTGTAGAGTCATCGATCTAAAACTTGCTATGGGGTCATATAGAATGCTTAATGGAGAGAAATCTTGAACATAAGATATCAAAAAAAGTGCAACAATCAAAATATATTCATAGAGAAAGAAAGAAAAGGGGATTTAGATTATCAAAAGTGAGTGGTGCCTAGTAAGGACTTCGAGATTTAAACTCTAGAGACCGATGGTGTGTTTTTTAGAAATATTTATCATTCTCCTTCTAAGTTTACAAGTATTTAATTATGATCACTTTGAATGGAAATGCATTTTAATAATTATTAGGAACCCACATGTGCGATAAATACCTCGGGATTGGAGAGAAAAGCATAAAAAGTGATTTTTGCACGAGAGGTGTGAGAAAAAATTGACCACGAGAGGATTGGGATTGTGAATAAATTTACAACACTTGATTAGTTGTACTCTAGTATGGGTTTGAGTTCAATGTTGGTTAATCACACACACACACACACACACAAAGTACAGTATCAGATAAGTAAAAAAGTCATTTTTGATATTGTTTGGATCTTTCTAAAGTGTTGCTTAAATTTGAACTTGAGGTATATGGTAAGCAGTTCAACGTTGATTCTATTATTTGTGACTTGTTTTAGGTAGCAATATAGTTTATGCTAGAGTTTTGTTTTGTTCTAGGACGAACAAATGTTTTAGTTTTGGGGTGTTTAATAAGTGCTTTTGTGCACTTATTTGGACCATATTACTAAGTTTCTATATTATTGAATTTTACTTAACTTGGGTTAATTTTTGTTTATTTCAGTGTTGGACCCGTTTCAAAGCAATTGTAAAGTAAAGAATAATAATTGGCAATCAAGGGCGGAGCCAGGATTGGCGTTTAGTGTGGGCACAATTTTGTCCACACTGAACGTCGAGTTTTTAGTGATGGATGTGAACACCCCAATTAGAGTGTAAGGGTGAAAAGCCAATAGGAGATAGGAGTTGAAGAGGATAGGAAATCTGAAAGGGAAAATATGGAATCCCTGGTTAAGGTGGATGTAGTTGCAATGGATGAAGATGAAAGAGAACAAGTAGTAGAAGACCAAAACGAATCCCTTGTTAAGGGGAACGTAGTTTCAATGGAGGAAAATGAACAAGAGCATGACATGAAGGAAGAAATTGAAGTGAGAATTGAATTGATGGAAGATGAAAGGAAGGAAAACGGTAAGATTATGCTAAGGTTAGATAAGCCATTAAGGATGATCAACAGAAACTACTTAGCAGAAATGACATTTTAGAAAAACAAGGATACGAGGAAGATAATTCGCTGAAGAGAATGGATGATATTGAAATTGAAGAACAACGAGCCATC
>CAIGRQ010054160.1:0-13523 GCA_903798375.1 Fraxinus sp. D2006-0159
ATATAAGAATACTCAATCCAATGACGAGATGTTAAGAACTATGGTTCATGGAAAAAATGAATTGCAAAGTGACGATAAAAAGTGCCTTATTATCAATCCCAGCATATCAAGAAAATCTCTCGCTCATTTGAGTTAGGCGAAATAGCTATGCAAGCACTTTAGATAGATATTACCTAAATGAGTGTGGTGTAAAGCCATTTTCTTTGAAAATTACACTCGAATACACTTGTAATTGTAGCATCAACAAACGAGCAATACACGACATCCAATAAAGCAAGCCAATACCTCGCACAATTTGTTTAAGCGAGGCATGGAAAATGGGCCGAGCTCAACCTCTTTGCACTTGTTTTCTTGATAGAAGTCGTATGATTATACACCTTTTCAAGATTTTCTTATATAATTTTTGCACACTATCTTAGCTATTTGCATTCCTTTTTAAGTTTCATGTACTTCTTATTCAAACGTGACTTTATGGTGGCGATGGCATTCGCATAAATTGGATTTGTCCTCATCTCTGACACATGATCATTACCATACAAATCTTTGAGGTAGTTCAAATTCAACACACTAAAGTACTCTTCAATATAGATCATTTCATTATAATTTCTTTTCAATTCCTCTACCATTTGATCCATGGCCTTCATGGTTGATTTTAAAGAATGATGCTTCATGTCAAATTCCTACATTTCATCTTTACATTCAAACATGACTTGTTCATATCGAGTTATCTTGTATAGTGCTCTGTAATGACCCGAGCCTCATGTCCAAGTCGTTATATCATACGTGTTGTCCGTTTTGGGATGATATCTACCTTTTTACCTTCTTAGGACATTTTATCGCATCCTCAAGATTTGAATCCATGACCTTTCCCTTAAATTTGAATCCTGGTACCAATCGGGTCGTTAGATGCCCAAGTCGTTAACTTACGTACTGTCAGATATGGAAGAGCCTAAGCCCCATCTTACCCCTCATAGATTTTTGTCCCAAGATTTGAACGCATGGCATCCTCTTAAGAGATACTTAAGTCATCGGCTTGAGCATAGAGACTGAGTCGTTACAATAGTTGTCCAATTGATATCAAAATTTAACTTAAGTCTCTCTTAAGGGAAAGTTACGTGCTCAAATCCTGGGGATTTGACAGAAATCCATGAAATGTAAAATATACTCAAGCTCTCCTACAGTGAACAGTATGCAAGTTAACGAATTGGGCAAAGAGGTTGGATCGTTACAAAAAATGCGCATTTTTTGTAACAACCCGAGCCTCGTGCCCAAGCCATTATATCATAGTATGATAGACCCCGAGTTGGTTCACATATGCAAGGAGAAAGAAAGGGTTGCCAAGTCATCAGTAATCAGTTAGATGAGGGGTAAAAATGTAATAATGTTAGTAGGGAATGTGAATAAATGTTGGAGGGAAAAGGGGCTGGGGGGATATCGAGTTACTGAGTTTCTATTAGAAAAGTGGGGGGAGAGACCAGGCCTCTCTAATAGCCTTGGAACTTGTTTATGTTTATCCAAAATCAATTCAATCATTACTTTTATTCATCTTCACTATACATCATTCTAAAGTTTGTTGTTCCTAAGAATAGTATTCTCAGTGGCTATTGATCTGATTCCTTTCTCAGAAGGTAACTAAATTACAGAAGAGGCTTCCAATCTTCAAGCATTCAACAGAATTCAGGATTCAGCTGGTCGGTTCTATCAAATTGGTATCAGAGCATTGATATTAGGGTAATGGCAACAAATTTCAGTAAAGAATTGCAGAAGAGTTGGGGTTCGATATTTGATCGACTGGACCAGATTATCAGACGACAAGAAGAGGGAGATCGAGAAGCAGAGTTAAGGTTGGATTCACAAGGTCGACTGAAAACATCAATATTCTTTGGTGAAAATCTAGATCTGTGGTTGTTTAGGGCGGAGCAATGTCTAGCCACGAACCGTAGTTTGTCGGAGAGGGAAAAGGTCGAAGCTGCAGTAGTGTGCTTTGATGAAGAGGCATGGGCATGGATTCCAATACAAACTTGGGAAGAATTGAAGGCCTTGGTATGGGCTCGGTTTGGTGTGAATGATTTCTTCATTGGAGAAGAAATACCAGCGAGAAAGCATTGGGAGGTGGAAAACGCGGAGACAGCAGTTGAAGAACATCGGTTTCAATGGGAGGGATACCCAGCGCCATCACCATCGATGGAGGATGAGGAGAGATTTGAGTATGCGATGGACGGCATGTCGCTGAATTCGGAGAAGAAGAAGGGAAATTACTAGATGTTATGGGGTTGGGCCTTGACTGGAAAGTGGCCCAACAAATGGTATCCATTTTTTTTAATAATCAAGCCCGAGGAAGAATGGGCCTAAACAAAGTAAAGGTAAAGGGCCCAACAACTAATTACAATTCTAGAACCTATTACATTCCGATTTCGAGCCCGAGTTACGCCCATCTAATACAATTAGAAGTCAGAGAGGAGCTACGTGCCAAGAGAAATAGTCGAACTGGGATGGGTACGAGGCGGCAAAGGTGTAGAAAACAGTGTGGAGGTTGGCGATAAGTTGGGATTTATAATTAATTCGGCATTTGGAAGGGTGCAAAAGAAAAAAATAATGCAGATTGCCCATTGCACAAAAAGAAGAGATCTTGATGCTAATCAATTGTGGTACTATCCACCGTAGCATTTCGTTTGGTTGAGTTCAATTTTTGGAAAGCTCGAAAATGGATGCGACCGGTTATGGAATTTTCATGGATAATATACTACACGTAGTTAATCGATCTGCCAACTTCTTCGGGTTGAGATATCCTTTTTCTGCTCTGGTCGTGATGGCCTAGCATAGGAAATAGTTCGATTGTACATAATTTTGGAAAATGATCATGTTTTCCACCTTGAGGACAAGGTGGATTTCGCGGCGGCGGGTAATGATAGACCCCCAGTTGGTTCACATATGCAAGGAAAAAGAAAAGGTTGCCAAGTCATCAGTAGTTAGTTAGATGGGGGGTAAAAATGTAATAATGTTAGTAGGGAATGTGAATAAATGTTGGAGGGAAAGGGGGCTAGGGGGTATTGAGTTAGGCCTCTCTAATAGCCTTGGAACTTGTTTATGTTTATCCATAATCAATTCAATCATTACTTTTATTCATCTTCACTATACATCATTCTAAAGCTCGTTCCTAAGAATAGTATTCTCAGTGGCTATTGATCTGATTCCTTTCTCAGCAGGTAACTAAATTGCAGAAGAGGCTTCCAATCTTCAGGCATTCAACAGAATTCGGGATTCAGCTGGTAAGGTTCTATTGTTCACTTTGGGAGGACATCCGTCCTCTTACTCTCTCGTGGCTTTCTATCGCGTTCTTAAGAGAAACTTAAGTTTAATCTTGATACCAATTGGACAACTCTACCCTCAACTTTCCTACTCCTAGAAACGGAATTGAAATTAGCATCATCTTTAACCATTTGCCTCGAAAAAAGTCCACTAAAAACTTTGAAAACTTAAATTCAATAATCCTTAGATACAACATAAACCTCCTCATAAACCCGATCAATGTCATAGTACTCCCCTAACCTTTAACAACATCAAGAATTACTTTATACTTGTGTTCATCCCGCAAAGTTTTCGCAACCCAAATAAAAAATTCAATAGACTTTTGTTTCTTTCCTTCCAACTTATCACATGACTTTTTGAAGTTGGAGCACAAATGGTAGTAGAGTCTATCCTTTTGCAATTTTTAAGCACGTAATTATAGAACTGTGAAGTCCATATGATCACCGAACATGATCTCCACCTGTGAAACTACACTTTGTAGGTATATAAATCCTCTTAAACCTCTTCTTGATCATGAAATTGTTCCCTCACAATATCAAACAATGACAGACAATTGTAGAAATTGGGTTTAAACATCAAGAATTCTCAACAAACGAAAAGAAATGGAATTAACAACAATTAATATTTGTATTCAGAATTTGCCATTTCAGACTTGTACGAACTTATGAAGATGAATTCTAATTGAACAATGCTAAATTAGAATGAGACTTTTTACGGAATCTTAGTTCGAAGTGTCAAAACAAGAATTGGTATTTTTTTTTCTTTTTCTCTGTCTTTCCATTCTTTTCTCATTTTTTGTCGTCTTTTAATTAAAATTAAGTGTTAAGACAATTTTATCCCAAATAATCTAGACATTTGAAACTCAAATACCACTTTAATCAAATTGAATATAAGGATGACAAACTACATTATTGGTGAAACTGGGTGGGAGCGAAACATGGTCCTTACACTGACTTATTTTTTACTTTATTTAGTTTATTTTTTAAAGTTAAATGGTATTAAAAAAATAAAAATATATAATATTTGAAAAATACAAGTAAATGGGAAAACGTGACAGAAATTGGAATATAATAGTTTAATCCCCGTTCTGTCTCGTTGTCATCCCTAATTGAATAGTTTGTATGTACAGAGTGGTTGTGTACTAATTTAAAAGGTGGGGACTCAATTTGCTCTTATTTAGTAGGTTGTGGACCATCTTAAGCTCGATCAAAAAATTGATGGCCAATAAAGCATTTTGCCATTGTTTCAACTTTCAATTACGTCCTTATTTATTTATGTAGCCTCGAACTATTACACATGCCTCCAACGGATTTAGACAACCGATTTCAATTGTAACTTGAGATAAAAGATTTATAAAATATATATATATACCCTCGGAATCTTAAACGAAAGCCAAGGAAACTCTACTGAAGTAAGATTCACTAGAAAATCCAATTATGATTTTAGCCTTGTTCAATTTGCAATTGTTTTCGTAAGTTCCTATAAGTCTAAGAGGACCGGTATGAATGTTCAACGATCCTTCGTATCATGTGCTAGTCTGTCATCGCAAGAAATAAAAAATAACAATATATCATTATTCAACTACGTTAGGTCTTGTTAAGTTTATAAATTATCTAGTACTTCCCTTACCCAAGGTACGGATATAAGTACATATGAAATATACTTCTCACAACAAACTTTTGACATACTTAGGTGGTGGAACAAACAAGTATCAATATCCAATTGTTTAACATATGATCTACTAACACCTTAGATATCCACTTAGCATCTGAGTCTACTTTTAGTGCAGGTGGCTAGTCTTATATGATCACAGAACAACTTACAAAGAAAACATATTAGAGAGTTCAATATGTTTAAAGGAATGGAAAAACGCAGAGTTCCAAATCCAAGATAAGGTGGACAGATTAATAGCTAAAGATCATCAAATTCTAAGTTCATCATAATTTTTAATTATTGTTTACATTATTTTCTTTAATTGTTCTCATTGTTTAGGAAAAATTGTACACATAATAACTTGTTCGTGCATAACTTTAACTCAGCCAACGTTAAGGCTAGCCGGTCTCAAGCTCGAAAGGAGTATTTAAAAATTTATTTTTTAAAATAAAAAACTAGTAGCTCGTGGACAACTCGACCCACGAGGCAATAGGCTGAACCTAGTCCCTATTTTGGACATGAGCCGAGCTCGGTGGCTCAGTCTATTCCCACTCCTGAGCAGTAATTCTTTACTTACTTTCGTAATTGAAATATCATTCTGTGTTTATATTAAATAGGCAGGAGCTATGACGATCAGATTCGGATACGGGTACGTATTTAAGTGTCGGATCTTTAGGATCTTTTATTTTCTAAAATGTAAGATACGGGAACATGATTAAAAAGAGTCCAAATTTCGGACGTGGGTACGTCCTTCAAACCTCAATTTTTTTTACTAATCATGGATGTCATTTTGAATAGACCAAAATTAATTATTCACAATTAAGGAAATGGATATTTAATAAAGGGCTAAGACTAATAAAATAGAATTTCGAAGTTTAGTTTTCAATGATAAGAATTACTAAATGTTATATAAAATAGAAAATGAGGAACTTGATTGTAACTTGTACTTAGTGGAGCACTATATGGATTTAGCCTATGTTTGGGTTCCATTTTTGTAAAAATCAATTTCTCTTTCTTATTTTTAACCACACATTTTCCAATAAAATAATATTACCCATAAACCCAAAAATTTTCTTTATTTCTAAACCATGCATTCTCCAAAAAATCACTATTTCAAAACAAGTTTTTTCCCAAAATTTAATTTTAATGGAGCCCAAACAGGGGCTTAGTCTATTATTATACCAATATACAAATGACATGTATCAGGTTCAGGTTGCAAGCACTAAGCAATTATTCCAAGTACATTTAGACATTCAAAACTTGATCCCAAAATGTCCAGAATCAGATTCAAATTTCAGATTAAAAATCCAGAAGTTCAGTTTCATGTTTCAAATGCATAGTCAGGAGCCTAGGTCAATTCTAACAGGATCTGACATATATATGATGAGTTTGCAATCCTGACAAATATACGAGTCATCATCCAAAGGGCCTATCAACTAATTTTCTAATGAAATTTATTTCTTAGTGAAAAAGTTATACCATGAAGTGTTGCTAATGCACCAGCAATATATTTGAATTGTTGGTGATTTTAAACCTTCCCAAAGTTCGAATTCAATTATTTTCTGGCTGGGTTAAGCTCAAAGATCAAAATTTTCATGGACATGATTGATCACCCTACTTCACAAACAAGAAGAATTTTTCAAATATTTCTTTCTATTGTTTTGCGGTAATCACTGAAACTAATACAATCAGCTGCAATGTCTATATTCAGTTTCTATAACATTGGATTTATGTGGGCAAATATAGTAAGAAGTGAATCAGAGAACAAGAGTATAGCTTTATCATTTTCTCATCTTCTAAATTCATTATTCTTTCCCTTATTCATTAAAATTGTTTACGTAGCCTGGATTGCAATCTTATGAGTGATTCATTATTGTATCTGCCAATTTGAGAAGCTTATAGAGTGCTTAAATTCTGAAATTCTGCAAAGCAAGATCAGAGCTTGCCAAATTGAGAAAACACCATCTGTGGTGTTATTTGGTTTCAGTGATATGCTGCTACAATAGTTAAAAATCCATATGCAAGACTCCTGGCAGTGGATGTAGGTCCAAGGTCAACTGAAACAGTCCACGTCTTGAATTTGATCATTCTTCTCCTATTCTTTTGCATCCAGTTTGTTGCATTCACATATCTACTTTGTTTTTAAATGAATAAATTCATTTTCATAGGTGATTTCCAACTCCCCTTACACTTTATACTCGTGCTTGCTATGTTAACTTATTAGTACAAGTATTCTTACTTTCAGTACTGAACTATCAACTGTTGCTTTTTAGTTTTTCATTTTTATGAGCTTACTATTCACCCTCTTCTAGATGACACCTGTAGGATCAACATCTTTAACCTAAATATATTAAGATTTCTGAAAAATTAGCAAGTTAGAATCTAAAAAGGAAAGAAAATAACATCAACTTCTGCTAAAACCTTATGCATCAGTTGTGTACCTCAAGTTGTTCATGGAGTTGCTTCTGTACTTCAACCTGCATTCGTAGTGCTTCTGTTATTCCCATTGTCCTGCCATCAAAATTACACCATGTAAGATTTTAGATTTAAATGCAATAGCAACTCAATGATATCCATAGGCTAAGAACTCTGCGTCCACTCATTGGTCCCTGTATCATGTTCACAGTACTTGAATCTATCTCATCCTATTTTCATCTTTTTATTGTTGGAACCTTATAAACTTTTAATTTTATTAAAAACACACCAAGGGACCATTCACAATCATAAAGCAAGACACTGCAGTAAATAGAATCCAGACCACCCACACCCACACCCCCACACCAAACTAACTGTCAACATCACCTTGTGTAAATGGAAAAAAAATGTAAATAAATACCCAAGTAAAGATAAAGCAACTTACATATATTTTAGGTTTGTTCAATATTTTGATTGCATATTTTGAGATTGCTTCTGAAACCTCACAATATGGGGGCTCGTGCATGGGGTCAATGCATGGAAGGAACCAAAATGAGAGGCTATCTCTAAGATCCAACTTTACGCATAGTGTTTTGCTTCTGAGTTTCGAGATTTATTTTCAAGTTTTTTCCATCCACCTTTTGTTTCATTCAACGAATTGTATTTATACTTCTTCTTTATTTAAAATAGAAGATAGAGAATGTTTTTGACTTTTTAATATTTACTCTTATCTGGAACCTTCCAGAAAGGTAAGTAGGATATGAACTGGGATGGACGTGCGTGTGTGTGTGTGTGTGTGTGTGTGTGAGAGAGAGAGAGAGAGAGAGAGAGAGAGAGACTCACGTTTTCAAGTCGAGGGATGTCACCTCAGCAATCATATTCGACTTCTTCTCTGAAGTTCCTACATTAAGAAGACCACAATCTCTAATTAGTTCTTGTCATCAATAATGTAAATGCCCTGATAAGAAGAGTATAATTACTTGCACGAAAGATATACTTTCGATACTAATATAGCATCACAATGTCAAGATCATTAAATACTAAGTATTATTTCATCTGGCTAGAATATTTGAATGAGATTTTGTTGCCTAAACTATAAATTAAATTGCACAGAAAATTAAAGTTCTCAGTGAAATCATAAAATCAATGTTCTTAGTGAAATCAGGCATCATAGATGCTTTCATGCATGAAAGAAAATAACACACAACTAGAGAGGCAAACTCTACCTTCTGATGTCTCCGGTTTGTATTTTGCAGTTCTATATTTCTGAAATTTCAGATGAACCATATTAAGTTTGAAAGAATTGTTTTGCTACAAGAAACCAAAATCTCAGTAAACCATGTCAACATGCCTGCAAGTGGCTTTTCACATGATAGATTGTTAGGCCTTCAACATTCATAAGCTTCAAGACACCCTTTGGTGTAGCTCCTTTAAAACCAAAAAAAAATTAACACAAGTCAGAGAACGATTCAGTTTACAAAGTCTCATGAAATTGGGAGAAAAGCGTAGATGGGCAAGTTGCTCACGTTCGCTACCACCAAGTTTATTGACAGCATCCACAAAAGCTTCATGAAGTTCTTGATTCCAACGCATACGTGCTTTAGTCAAGGACGCAGCAGGAAGGCTACCCACAGGAGAATCTTTTCCACTTGACACAGGATGATGATGCTGATGATGAGTTTGTGGGGGATGCGCAGAGGAGTTCGGTGGCAAGTCCAGAAACTGTAGGACACAACTAAATCATAATATAAGAGTGTGTTTGATAGATATTATTTTGGAAGAATGAATTTTGGAATAGTAGATTGATGGAGAATGTGTGGTTGAAAAAAAAAGGAAAAGTTATTGATGTGATGGAAAATATTATTTTATTGAAGAATGTGTGGTTGAAAATGAGTAGAAGAATGAGAATGAAATTTTTAATGGGAATCAAACGGGGCCTAAAAGAAAAAGTACATTTGAAAAAAATACACGAATACTACGATATCCTAGTTCTCCAATGAGAATGTTCCTGCCAATAACATGTGGGCATCATATAATTGGTACTTCCCTTATTCTTTATTGAGCAAATTACATTATCCTTGAGACAAACACGTGTAACCTCCCATTAAAAATTTTAATGGTAGTAACAGTTACACAAGAAATTCTGTGCTGAAACTAAAATAAAAGTTTAGATAAGATACGTTATGGGCCACTACAGCATCTATGTGGAATAAAAAGAAACCTCTCAATTGTACCTCACAATAATCACTGGTTTCGGAAAAAAAATGTCAGGAAGAGTATAAACATATTTCTGTATCCAAATTTGATGATTACAATTTTGGTCGATGTTAATTCAGAAGAATCAAGCATATACTGTAGTCATTGTCATGAGAAACAAACCTTGGGTTCTGAATCTAGAAAATTGACATCAACAAGGAGATCACTCCAATTTGAGTCCAGTGTATCATCAACCGTGATCAACTGGTCTGCCCAATCCTGCCAATCACTTCCCTTAGTATGGTCTTCTGAAGCCATTACACCAGTACAGGATTCTACTTGGACATTCTGTACAGGAATATTCATGCAAAGATCAAGAAAATTTTCAGTTGCATTTTTACTCCAAGAAATATTATCATTCTCTGTATTGTAGCCATTCAATGGTCTAGATTTCTTTACTTCATCGGGAGGCTGGTTTGATGCGTAAGACACTCTTTCATTTGGTGACTTAGAAATGAATGGAGAAACTTTTAATCGCCTTGTTTGAGGTGACATACAAGAAGACTGAAGATCTGTAGAGCATCCAGAAGGGGATGAAAACAAATTCCCCGTAGTTTGGTTGTTACTTGACAGTGTAGCAGGGCAAGAAGATTTGTGAGTACTTGTCAGTTCCTGAGCTAAAGTAACCTGAGGTGAATCTGGTAGCTTGGGATATTTCTCTTCCAAAGGAGAAGGCAGAATGGGTAAAGATCTAGACATAGCTCCAGAGACATCCATGTCATGTGACTCCGTATTGAAATCGTTTCTTCTAATTGTAAACACTCTTTGCTTTCAGTTCAATAAAACAACAACCGTTGTTTCAAATACAATGATTGTAGCCTTTCAACAACACTTCTGTTCAATGTTTATCACTTTTAGCATCTGTAACAGAAAATATCGAAGAAAATGTCAGTAGAGCTCAAAATAAGTTCCAGTTTGAACGAGTACGTATGTTGTAATACAAGATATGCCTACCATGAGCATTCACAACGCTCAAATTTATGCTGAAACTGGTTAAAAGTATACAAATATGACATGTTAAATAGGATCACTATGTACCAGAACTGAGTTTAAGCTACACTCGTTTCTTTGTAAAAATCTTAATACACCAGAACTGAGTTTAATTACAATGGTGCAACTCAACAAATCAAAAACTTTTGAAACTGTTTACTGAATATGAAAAACATTGACAAGAAGTATTATCACAGGATCTAGAAACTGTTTACTGAACATGAAACTTTGACAAGAAGTTGATGTCAGCCTTTAAAATTATAATAGACGTGCTCGCAATAAAGCAAAAGTAAGAACTCGAAAGCTCAATAGAAGCATAACATAAATTACACATAACCATCATTAAACTCCACATGTACAGCCATAAGAAATCACTATCATCTCCCTAGTATGCCAAGTCTTCATTCCTTGATCTTTCAACTCATACCTATTGCTTACCAAACTGGGAAAATTCTAATAACTTGATAGAGAAAAATAGCTAAACAGCCTATTGAGGGAGTTGGAGATCTAGAAATCAACAAAGAGACTCGCTAAAAACACTTCAAATTTATTGAGAACAAAACTTAGTTTGTTGCTAGTCTAGAGAAAAATAGTTCTTATACTCCTATAGCTAAAGGAATGCAATCTTTCATGGAAGTTAATGAAAGCACCTTTCAGTTCAAGCAAATTAACAACCCAAAAGTCAGCAAAGCCATATCCAAGTATCTTATCCATATCCACAAGAAATTCAATAACTAAAAGTAGGTTTGACAGCCATCATTCTCGTATCCTAAACTTCCAATTTACACCCCGACAGAATTGGAAACTTTCATATACAAGAGGTAGCTCCTTTAACTTGAATTTTTAAAAAGATTATATTTTCTGCAAATTCATAACAGCTCGTCTCAATTCAAGCAAATTAACAACATAAAACCCAGCTAACAAAATCTATATAAACCGAAATAGATAAATAATTCGAAGAATTTAAAGTAGGTCTGTCGAAATAGTGCTTAGGAAAAACAAATCAAATGCTCCCAGAAATTAGAGACAACCCATTTCAATTCGAAAATTAACTATAAAAAACCACACATACGTGAACAGTAGATAAAATGCTGAAGAACCCAAACTGGTTTTTTCTCAGAATAGAAAATTCACGAAGGATGAGAAGTGAAACTTCGAAGAATCTGATGACTAATTATGTACGGTGGCTCGGCAATAATAGGATAAGTATGTAGGGACAAGAAATACCGTGAATTTGGCAATTATAATGATAGTAACAAAGAACAATAATTTAACGTTAGAAGAAGTAAATTTGGAGAAATATATACCGCTGACTTACAAGATTAAGTGCATTGAATAACTAGTTGATGATGTGAACGACAATTGTTTGGCGTTTCCTTGTGGGTAATGTGGCTTTTATCTTGTTCTATCTGGGCCGTTGATATTTGTTGGCGAACTGATTGGACTTTATCTATGGTTGAAAATGGAGTCAATTAATTAATGATTAATTTAAGAATAATTCTAAGTATAACTACATAATTAATAGGCTTTGTCTTCTTCTCAATCAGGAGAACCTTCATACTTGTTTTCATTCGAGAGAACAGAGTTTGTGTGGGTAAATTATATTGGAAGTCACCTAACTTTAAAAAATCTTAATTAAGTCACTATATATAAATTCTATTTGAAATTTAGGTTGTGTTTGATACACAACAAATTCCATGGAAAATTTTCCATTTTCCAAAAAATATTGTGTTCAATTGCACATATTTGGCCAAGAAAAAATTTTCTTCCCTCCCCACCCACGCCCGCTTTCTTGGTTTTTAGGGAAAAGGCATTCCAGGTTCTATCATAATTTTTTTTTTTTTTTNTTCCAAAAAATATTGTGTTCAATTGCACATATTTGGCCAAGAAAAAATTTTCTTCCCTCCCCACCCACGCCCGCTTTCTTGGTTTTTAGGGAAAAGGCATTCCAGGTTCTATCATAATTTTTTTTTTTTTTTAAGGAAACAAATTTCATAGCCAATTGTCAAAAAATAAAAATAAAAAAAAAAAAATCACTTTAATGGACAATTTCCATGTAAAACAAAGTCAAACGAATACTAAACTTTAATGAAAAAAATTATTTTTTAGGAAAAAAAGTTTTTTTCATTTTTTTTTTCACCTTTTGGCAATGTAAACAAAATTTATAACCAATTTGTGGAAAAAATTATCACTTTAATGGACAATTTTCATGTAAAACAAAGTCAAACGAACACAAAATTTTAAAATTTTTGAGTGAAAAATTATACCAATCAAACACACTTAATTAACAATTCCATGTAAAACAACTTCTAGACAATTATTTTCCCTAAAATTCATTTTCTTTCCACTCATTTTCCACAATTGCAATTAAACGGACCCTTAGTCATCTGACAATGTTAGTTTGTGAGATTTGCTTGAGTGAACGTTACAATCAGATGAAATAGCACGTACTGTTCAAACACGTTAGTAAAATCTACACATTAACAAAGTTTTGTGCTTTTAAGAACACGATTTGTTTGAGTGTAGTTGATATGATTTGTTTGAGTGAACGTTAAAATTAGATAAAATGACACCAATAGGTTTCATAATTTGATATATGATGTTTTTTAGTATTTTATATACTACTTTTGTAAGATATTGAATAACCTCGATTGTAAGCTTAAATGGTAGAAAGCAAATAGAAATTTAACTGGATTATTATCCCTAAAATGTATAGATTTGGTTGAAATAGTATTGGGTCTTTTTCTAAAATTATAAACTTCTTGTTCTTCTGTTATTCCATGTTCTTTTATCCCTTCTAAATCAGATTCAACTTGAATCCAATCTGTAGTAATATTAGTTCTACTTGTTCCTCCCTCTATCGGTTGAGTTTCAACTTGTTAATTTAAAGGTGGAGTAGC
>CAIGRQ010054162.1:0-11089 GCA_903798375.1 Fraxinus sp. D2006-0159
TCATTCTTATTATCATTCTCATTTTTCATTTCAACCACACATTCTCCTAATAAAATAATATTACACACAAATCAAAAACTTTTCATCACTTTTCCACCACACATTTCTTACATCAATCACTATTTCAAAAATTCTTTCTACTAAAAATGGGTTTCAAACAGGGCTAAGATTGCTTTATAAATAAAGATCACTAACAAGATACCTAATCTCACACGGAACGATTGTTATTCAATGGGATGGACTGGATTAAATTTGTACAAGCATCTATCTTCTATGTTTTATTTCAATCATCAGGAACAAAATAAAATGACACAAGGAACAAAAGAATGATTTGGTCATCACAATATTTATGGAAAGTCAGTGTTGGAAATCACGGCTGATGTCAACATGAAGATCCACCATCCCAAGAGACAATTATGATTTATACACCATGCTTTCATCTTTGGACCCAATAAAACTGAGAAACCCAAAGTTAAACCTATATTCTTTTGTGACCCACCTTCTTGCACATTAACAGTGTCATGAAACTACAAATGGAAGGAATGAAATCTCTGTTCAATCGACAGAAAATATGTTAAAAGATACAAATGAGCTCATATTCAGAATAGAATGTGTTGCAAAGAATTCGTAGTGTACAACCACTTGATCTAAGAGTGTAAGTTGTTAGACAGGGAGGCGTATATCATTTAAATATTCTCTTCGAACACACCCTTTCACGTGTAGGTGGAATATATTTTTCCATTAAAGCCTAACACATGCACAATACATTTAAGTGTGTGATGGCGAAACTTGAAGCCAGGATCTTTGCAAGCTCTGGTACTATGTATAACCATGTTATCTAAAATCTTAAGCTAATAGAAAGGGTTACAAGTATATCATTTAAATTTCGTCTTCAACTCGTACTAATACAAGTGTCTCAACTGAGGTATATGAACATTTAGGAAACAGATTAAGTTAAATAACATAGTAAATTCACAATAATCCTACAGGAATTTATTTATTATTTTTTTTTTCTGAGATTCTGAAATAGTTAGTTATGAAGAAGCATTATGGCATCACATGATAATACCTGCCAAAAGAAATTCTCCAGATGGATGAAATGATACAGACCTCACATTATGAGTATCCTGTTGAAATTCAACTACTGAAATTTAGACTGATGATAAACGACGCAATCAATATTACTAATTATATTTTTACAGCCTAGAACCATTCTTGGATACCAAAATGACAAAGGGAAACCTGAATAACTCTGAATGCTCTCTTTGCAACTGTTTTCGAGAAATCAAAGAACCTGTCAATACAATTGCATGCTAAAATTTGTAATTCTGAGACTACATTGAGGGTAGGGGAGGAGATCTAACAGTGATGACTCGAAAACAAATCCTCTAAACCTCATGCAAATATATAGGACAAACAAATATTTGATGATGAAATGTAAGTATAGAAACAATCTGAGAAACTATAAAAATGTTGGCCATACTTTATTGTGTGATCTTTGGCCCCAGAAATCAAAATTGTATTTTGAGGATGGAAGTCCAAATCATTTACTGGCTGCAGTCGTAGGATAAAGCATTAGCTAGAATAGGGAAAGAGAAAGCACCGCAATAACTAATTAGCAATCTCAAGATAAAATAGTTATCAAGTTTGCAGAAGAAAAATATGACCATGTACACGCTTATATGCATGTTCAACATGACAAAAAATTTAGGGTGAGTCTACATGTACATTATGGTGTACATAGGGGTGTCCAATGCTCCCCTATTGGATGGAGTGCCGGCCCCACCGACACTCCATCCAATAGGGGGGTGCCGGGTGTCCATTATGGACACTCCTATGTACGCCATAATGTACTTCTATCATTTTCCAAAAATTTAACACAAAAATCACATTTTGTTACATTCTTTTGAATAACAGTTTTACTTGTAGATGGTCATAAAATGTCCTTATTACAGCCCGCATAGTGGCATCTCTTGAATCTGAAAGCATCATTTGCTTAATTTTTGATATCTGCACAAGAAAAATGAGAGCAATGAGCTGGAGAAAGTAAGAAGAAATATGCCTGTTCAATAAGTTGATGTTAACACCTCAAAGAGCTTAATTGATGTGTCTGCACTTCCAGTTGCAAGAAACTTTCCATCAGGACTAAATCTTGCACATCTTGCAACATTCTGTATGAATGAAATTTCCTCAAAAAGTTCATCCCTTCAGGAATTTTCCAGTGAAGTGCTTATTTGTAAAAAGTGTTATTTGTCTAAGAACTTTTTACCACAAATGTATACCTTGTGTTCTGAAACATGCCTAGCTTCATGCTTCTGGAAACTCTTTGATGAGCCTTTTATGTCATGCACAGCACTGTTACAATGAAACAATTGTATTTACTGCAAACTATCTTTTAATAACTAGGGTAAAAAGAACTTATACTTTCATCGATGAGCCTTCTGGGGTGAAAGACTATGATCAATAAGATTGGAAGTTAACTTCTTTTCCCTTTTATGTACGATTGAAGTCATGGTCAAAATATATCTGCTGAAAATATAGCCCTTGTTTGAGCTCCATTTTCGTAAGAAAATGTATTTTGGAATAGTGATTTTTTGAAGAATGTGTGGTTGAAAAATAAGGAAAACTTTTCAATCTAAGTGTAATATTCTTTTATGGGAGAATGTGTGGTTAAAAATGAATTTTGAAAAAATGGGGACCAAACATAGGCATAATTAAACACGACCATTTTGTGGAGAACGCCAAAACTAGACTTTCATAGATGATATAACACTGCTAGTGACAATCAAAGTGCAATGGAAAAGTTGAAGAAAGAAAGCATATGACCTACATGTAAATAGATATTGAGTCATTCAACAACCATTATAGTTCAGACATTCATCGAGTTCTTTCAAAACAGCAACAAAGATAAATCGACTTAATGATCAACAACGACATGCCATAACTGACATATCACTGTATGCATGTTGATGAGAACAGAGTCAATGACGTACAGATGTACAGATTCTGCCATTATTTGCTGGGTTTAGATGGACACCATATCCATTTGAGTATGAAAACTGGAGAATATCTATACGACATACAAAAGGGACAGGTACCTTGGGCTTAGGTTTACATTAATTATCCTACAAGTATTTTATCACTTTACTTGCTGCAAAATTTTCGATTTACAGTCTCCACCTTAACCTTCCATTTAACTACTTCTCTTAACCCTTCACCAATGTAAAATTACAACCTGCCACTTACGTATCTGCTACACCTGCCTGTTCTTTACAGTATTTAGTCCCCATTTGTTTTAAACTATATTTTCTAATTATGATTTTCAAATAATCAAAGTGAAAAGTGATTAATAGTGATATTTATATTCAGATACTGTCAGTGGTAACTTGATAGTCGATCAATTTTGTTGTACTAACCAAACATCTCACTAGAATTTGAAGTTCGTCTAATCAATTTCCCATTTATCATGCCAAAAACAGTGCAAACCAAACAGATATTATTCACATTAAACATTTTCCAAATTTTTTTTGATAAATCTCCCTACATACAGCATTTCGAGAACATGCATGTCAATATATATTTCATCATAAAATTGTTTAATTCCAACTGATAAAAATTGGCTTGCCTGAAATCAACGCCAACAACACGTGGGGCTGGTATTGATCCGTATCCTGTAGATATGCTTGAATCAAGCAGTGACTCTGAAGGAATTCCTCTCAACATCTCATCTTTCTCCACTGCAAGACCCTGTTAATTATCATTATTTTTTTTACCTTTTCTCCCAGTCTTCTCCCCATAATTCTTAGATTGTATGGTAAGATACCAAATAATAAATGTAAAACAAATAATATCTTTGCAAACAATATAAACCTTAGCAACCAACTCAATGAGCTTGTTATGATGTACTTCTACATTTAGTGGTGTCATCGTAGCGGATGCAACTGCACTTGCTGCCTGCATAACAGAGAAAAGTTCAACCGCAAAATTTTGTAATTTGCAGAATAAAGATAAGAAATTTATTCTGAACCCTGCAGTTATCGAAATCTGGGCACTGTAAAATCTGATGGTTTTGCAGATGTTCTTGAATGAATTTCAAATCCAGCCTTTTGACATTCAGTAATGCTCATAATCACATGGGCAATTGGGGCATATGGAAGGAATATTCTAGCTGTGTGGAGAAACTTACAGCCATGTCCTAATGACTATGATTGAAAGTCATTTGGAATACATGAATACTGTCACAAGAGACAGAATGTAGTAAGGCATATGCATTTAATCTGACTTTCCTGAAACCAAATTGGGGTGTACGATGCATATTCTCAAGCATTCTTAATTTCAAAGCCTAGATAGGTGCTAAGCACTTGAATAAGTGGTTACAGTTCCAAAAATCAAAATTGCAGAAGAATACTTGTGCTCGAAGACATGCTAGATTTCCACTGAACTTAAGCAAAGTTAATGCAGAAGGATCATTTCTGTTATTCTTCTAATGATATAAAAATCCCAATTAAGTGATAAATGGTACAGAATTTAGTTCTGTACCAGACCATTTACTTCAGTGTTCAGCCTAAGATGGAATCATGACTTGGAATTGTTAGAAGGCAGACAAACATGAATCATAACAACAGTGCACATTACTTCCAAATCTTCCACTACACAGGAGACGAACTTTTACGCATTTTCTTTTAGCCTGTTAGTATTGGATCGTGTTAGGCATGATGTTGTCTTGTAAATATAGGGTAGATGATCAAAAGTAGCTCATAATTTTAAAAGCTGTAGTGTGAAAAAGATATTACGAGAAGTTTCCAGTAAAATTTTTTCCTTAAGATGTCATAACCCAGTGCATATTGATTTATTAAATAGGTCACTACACATTCGCAAATTTCTTGCAAAGAGATTAGCAATGATGACCTGTGACTGAATGCTAACAACCAGACCTACACAAACAACAAATAAAAAAACTAAACCTTGTTCCCCAAAAATGGGATGCATGAACCATTTTTTATCACTCCATTCGACTGATTGCTAAATATACTCAAAATACCCAAAGCAGCTAGATCCTTACAACATGAACTGTTAATTTTGGTCTATCCCTCCCTCTTCTAACTTTTTGTGCTTAAACCTTGTAACTCCTATAAACATAAACATATGCTCAAATCGCATCATTCTTATAAACATAAACATCTTCATGTTTCCACAAAATATGTCCTAACCACTTAAGTGGCATTCCCTTAATTTGTCCTTAACTTTTTCCATATATTCTAATTTTATTTTAGTATATCTACACATCCATCTTAGCATCCCCAGGCTAAAATCATCTAATGGGCATATTGTACTTTAAAAGCTCAACACTCAGTACTACAGAGCATGGCAGGTCTAATAACGGTTCAGCAGTTCTGCGTGTGCATGCTGCATAATATTTGTTCCTCTAGGTCTAGATGCAAAATCCAAGTGCAATTTAATTCTTAATGTTGCGTGCTGCTTCGTGATCCTAAATGTTTGAGATGCTTCAAAAAGAATGGAAAAAAAATAATTAAAAAAAAAAACTTATACTCCACTAGTTAATAGTTCATTCCCATTCCTATCAGTACTATGTGCGGCAAATTGCTGCAATCTTTTAAATCATGCTCAAGAGACAAACCAACTTAAGGCATAACGAAAATGGATAGTTCAAACATGGGGGCTTCCTTATTCGGCAAATGATAAAAGGATTACATGTCCATCATGCTCTCTCGCTCTGTGTTTGGCAGCATATAAATTAGAACTTGCAAAAAAATTAGTTTAAATTTAAACAGAATTATATCTTGTTCCAATTACAAGACTGAGTCCATGCTACCAAATGCAGCTTTAACAATTTCTGCTTGAATTTGAAATGAAACTGAATCCAATCTAGTTCCATAAGGCATTTCTAACCACCCACAATAATGAAATTGGTGATTAAACAGATTAAAGAAGTCAAGAATGAAGAAACAGTACCTGATTGAGATTATTGTCACGGAGGTGAGCAACGATTAGAGCATTCACATGGCGGCAAAGTTTTCCATCCTGCAGTGTCTGCTCCAAGCCATTTGTGTTCAAGTTGCTGCTATCCATCCAATAATTATTACCTATATTTTCGCGCGAAACCCCAAATTCTTTTCTAGGGTTCGTAGAGCCCTAAACAACAAGTGTAAATTGAGATCAGTTCTTCAGTGTCATCTCATATAGTTGAACTTCGAATTATTTTAATTACCTCAGAGAACATAAAAACTCGTTTGAACATGTCATAACATTAAGGACGTGTTTGGTCCAACTTTTTAAAAATCATTTTTAGTCTAACTCATTTTCAATATAAACTTATCAATTATATATTTCATCATTTTTTATAAAAACTCACTTAAAATATAATTTTTAGTTAAACGGACCCGCTAGGTGATGTAACCCGCCACGTGTAATACTCGTGTCCGTGTAAATTAATTGCTAAAACATGTTAAATAACTTATTTAATTGTACTTATTATTTAATATCACATTAGCGTTACATAAATTGATTTATAACTATAGTGAAATTAAATAGCGTTACTCAATTATTTTTTATCCTAAATTGCCGGGCTGTGGATAAATTGCTAAAACACAAGAATGTTAACGCCACATGTGATTTTTTATTTAGGCCTTGTTTGAATTTGAGTATATTTTTGAGTAGCGATTTTTGGGGAATGTGGTTACAATGAAGAAAAGTTTTCGATTTATGTGTAATATTATTTTATTGAAAAATGTGTAGTAGAAAATCAGCTTTGAAAAAAAATGATTTTTTAATAAAATGGGACTCGAATAGTCGACTGACTAAGATGGTGGTATAATTGAAACAATATTTAAAGAATAATATAATTAACATGATATTTTAGCTATTGCACATCCTATGATTGAAGGTCGATTAGAAATCCTGACTTGATAATAAAATAGTCTAATGTATGTTATAGTTCACAAAATATATTATTTCTAATTATAAATTTACAAACATCGCCTACGGTTTTTTCGATGATTGTCTTTCAAAATACAATAACCTCTTTTTAGTATTAACGATTTTATAAATAACGAAAATATAGAACAATATATATATATATATATATTGTATTTTATGAGAATAGACTTGCATTAATCCTGAGGGGTTATCCAATTGGTCAGATATTGGTTTTGCTCTACAATGGTCACTAGTTCGAATTCTCTCAGGGTCATTGAGGTGAGTACCGACTATAAGCTTTAGGGTTCCGTGGGATTAGTCGAGGTGCGTGCAAACTGATCCGAACATCCACGATTATAAACAAAAAATGAGAATAAACTTGCATTAATGCACAGTGCTTTTGGTGAAATTTTTGCATAATATGGAAGTGGAAGATCTGCCAAAATTGGGGAAGTCCTATTTTTAATTATTGAGAAACTGTGCTTGAAAATACACCATTGTTCTGCACGAGACCGGACATATGAAATGTAACTATCTTCGTACAACTAATATAAAATATTGCCCTTTATTAAGGTGATTTTTAAGAGACGTATCGATCTCGAGTTTGGTGCCCATAAAGGTGAATACGGTTTTGATTTGAACATTTAAACCATCTGAAACGGTTTGCAAAAACTTCAAGCTAAACCATTTCATTTTTCAAAAGCGAAATTTGTTTCGTCTCACTTTCTTCACTGATATATGATGACATTAATAATTATTCAAGATATTCAGTGCGGTGAGAATCACTTGATGTCCACTTCATGTAGAGCACCACTATAAGATCGTCTACAACTATGAGACTGTCTACTGCTATGAGGCTGTCAAGCCCCATGATGCGTCTACCCCCATGAGTTCGTCTACCCCGATGAGGCGTCTACCACCATGCGACCGTCTACCCCCATGAGACGTCTACCAACATGAGATGTCTATCACTATGAGTTCGTCGATCCCTATGATGTCGTCTACCATTGTAAGATGAGGTCGTCTATCCATGTGACACCATCGACCCCCATGAGACTGTCTACCACTATAAGATGAGGCCGTCTACCCCCATGAAACTCTCTACGTCTACACAGACCGTCTACCACTACAGGTCCAAAGCTACACTCAATCAAATAAATGACAATGTGCTAGACAGGAACCGCCCAATGATAAACTTGGGTACAACCAATCACTTGAGGAGTGTGGGTCATTCTATAAGAACGTGGGGGAAGTAGGGAAGCTTACGTGGGACACGTGGCACTAGCAACCGTCAAATGCACGCGTAGCAACATGTGCCTATAAATACTTCCAGCGTAAGAAATGTTTGTCTTCTTGAAATCCGAACTGTTGAACTTACATTATGCTATCTTCCCACTCTTCTAAGCCACCAACTGATTCTCACGCTGGAAATACAATGAAAGAGAAAGCTCCGACCTCTTTTTGCAGGTAGCAGCTACTAATCGGAGCAGCCGGAACACCGCACCCCTTAAGGTGAAAGGAGGTCTATCTCGATAACCATTTCATTCACTAAAGGTGATTCAAATGATAAGAAACATGTAAAGAAATGACATGACTTTTCTCACCCGTGATCACTCTGGCATGAAAATTAATAGAAAAAGAAGATAAATGTAAAATATAAAAGTGACTATGTATTTAAGTGCAAAAGTTAAGAGTCTAATTCTGTATCTGAAAAGGTCTGTCTTTATTTATAATTACTACAGAAAACACACGTCATCATCTCTTGAGTCGTGATAGGGGGCTTTTCCCCACTTACTGCCATTTCTTGAAGGACCTAAACACGGGAAGCTAGTAGTTAGAATGTAGGCACTTGCACACGTAAGGCCGCTTGATGTGGAGATATAATTACAAGTTTCTAGATGTCGTGGGTGAACATCCCCATAGCCGTAGACATTAAGGTTAAGCTTGTCTATCTATCAGCTATATACCAAATAAGGCAAGCAACCACAACTGTTCTTTAGGTGAGCGAGGCATTGGGCCAATCCTTTGACTACATGATACCGGTTGATGGACTTTGTACAAGGAATGGTACATCAGCTACTAGCCCAACCCTTTTGACACCGAAAATGATAACAAATCATTACTTTCATCATAAGCCCCTCTACTTTTGGGGAATCATCATTGTCGAGAAAGTAGATAACATGCAAATAACCTTCTCGGCCTCCTTAAATCTTTTTTTTTTTTTTTTTAAATTGAGAGATCTGTAGTGGCGTTGAGCCCTTGGTATAAATTTAAAATCGAGGATTGAGTCTCTGTTAGGTAATAGATGCTTATTATACCAATGGTCAAATTTGTTGAAATGTCATTTATAAGCATGTGCCCAAATGGCAATAGTTAGAAGATACAATTCATTAAAAGAAATTATTTGTAAAAGTTCATCAAAGAAACGTTCATATCACTAGTATTATACCTCATGAATAAGACATTGTCAAACTCAATCCTGCACTAAGAGCTTGTTTGGTGCATATTTTGGGGGTAAAAATGCATTTTTACTGTTGATGTGATGGGGAATATGTGGTTGAAAAAGAATGAAAAGTTATTGATGTGATGAAAAATATTATTTTATTACAGATTTTGTGATTAAAAATGAGTAAAAGAATGAGAATGAGAATAAGAAAAATAATTTGGCTCAAACAAAGGCTAAGATCCTTAAAAGTTCAGTCGGAGATATTCTGAACTAAACATATCGAGAAAAATAGGATCAATGTAGTTAAAGAGGAGAGGGTGTCATGGGAAAGAGAGGAAAAAACAAAATAAAAAGCAAAGAACGAATTCAACGTGATCGGGGGTAATAACCAATAGAAAATAGTCAAAGGACCAAAGCTATAAAATCATACATTTGAATTTCCAAAAGGGTGTTTAAAACTTTCACTATTATCATTGACAACGTTCTTACTTTTTTTTTTTTTTTTATTACATTTTCACCTTTATTTTCACTTTTCATTGTGCAAGAGGTCATTTTCATTCGTCTTCTCAACTAAAAATTGTGAAATGACGAATATAGTCTCATATTTAAATAAAAAAAATTAATTGTAATCATAGTCTCGAAATTTTTAAAAAAGCGCAAAGGAGTCCCAAATAAATTAGTAAAAGGGTAATTAGCACATAATGTCTCAATCTTTCGTTGTTATTGTGAAAAATGTTTCTACCTTTCATTTTTTTTACATTTTTTATTGCACAAACTGTTGACCCCGAAAAATGAGCCAACAGATGTCGGGCCCACTTTTGCCACATCAAGCAAGTTTTGACGCATTTCTACAGGTGAGACGGTGAGAAGAACGGACATAATGCCCTAGGCGAGAGACAAAAATGTTCGAGTTCCGGTGAGTGTAACAAAAATGATTGCACTAACAACAATCATCAATCAAGATCCAATCCATTCGACGAAAACCAAAGGCTAAATGAGAATATGTGGAAGGATAATGACATGTGTGTTTATGAGTATTAGATTACATGTCAAGATTTATATCTAGTCGCAAAATGTAGAAAACCAGAAAGATGATCGCCCAAATGGTTGTATATATTGCTTATTCACTCAATAATCAGGAGTTTCTCATTTTAATTCCTAAAAACTCCCCCTTTATAAGTCACAAAGATATCACATTTATACAGCATTAGCCAATGTGGTGTCCATTGGATCATAACCACGTGGCTTCATCTCCTTAACTGAGGCTTCACATCACTGTCCATTCTTACAATTAATACATTGATAAGAGGTCAACCACCATCTATAATAGGTTGACACACCTGACATTCTTTATTACAAGTGTTACATCAATCGCTTCCAAAAGATTTTCAAATATGTTGTAAGAGACGACGTCGGCTCCATTGAGCTTCGGATGTGCTGAGAGCCTCGAAGAGGTCTTTATGCTGGTTGTCCAAATGGGGAGTTTCAGCTCTTTTATTTGTTTCCTTAGACGGTGTTTCAACTCAAGTTATGGTACTTCGTCTTTTGAGGTAGTGCCTCAAAAGGAACTTCAGTTGTTGCACGATTTCTTCATATTTGACCAATGGGCTTTCATTTGACTTTTTTTTTTTACTTTCTGCCACGTGAATTGCTACGTGATGTTCACGAAAATATGCTTCGAATTTAAATCACCGTAAGTGCACGGTT
>CAIGRQ010054221.1:0-13762 GCA_903798375.1 Fraxinus sp. D2006-0159
ATTTTGTAAAAGAATTTCAAAAATCAAATCAAATCGGTCAACCAGGCCGGGTAAATCACCGGTTAACTCGATCAAAGCCCGATTTTGACCGAGTCAAGTGCATTGTTATCATTTTAATCTGCTCCGCCCGTTGGTTTTCCCGACCAGCCAGGCCGGGTCGATTTTTATAACTATGCTAAAAATAGTCCTTGAAGATTGGCTTTTAACTGGGCTCTACAAGAAAATATCACATGGAAATAATTTAGGAAATGTTTGATGTAAATTTTTGGTAAATAAATTTGGGCAACTTATAAAAATACCCTTAAAATTATGAATCTTTTGAAAAATCATATGAAAAGTATTTTGAAAATAAAAAAATACTGTATAAAATAAATTGTCACTTTTTTTTATTAAAACAAAAAGTGTCACGATATCACTTTTTAAAGTTATAATTTTGTATTAAAGAGTGACATGTAATGTTATTTTTATTAAAGGTGATCTTTGTCACTAAAAATAGTGGGAAAAAAAAGTTGCGAACACTAAAAAAGTAATAGGAATTCAAAATAATTGACAAACACTACAAAAATGACAAATTCAATAAATGTAACAAAAGACCAATTAAAATATTGAAATCAGTTCAATAAAGAGACAAAAAAGTGACACGACATCATCCTTCAAATATTCAACAACTTCAATATTATCCTTCAACCATTCAATAGCATCATCAACAAGCACTACACTGGAAAAAATCCCCAAAATCATACTATACAATTGAAGAAAGAAGAAGAAAAATGGAGAAGAAATCACACAGTGTCCTGGCATGCAATTCTCATACGATTACAAAACTCCTTCATTCTTCTATTTCAACCTCAATATATTAGTCGGATCTCGGTGTTTTGGCCATAGTGCGGAATTTTTCAGCTTTCCACTGCGCATCTTCGTTGCAATGGGGTCTTGGAGTACTTGGGGGAATCTTGGAGTAAAGGGAATAGAGAATGGAATGAGGATTATGAAGTTGGTTGGATTTGAAACGATTTACGTTGGAATATTTGGTAAAAAAACCATTTCTAGTGACAAAATTTAAGTTTGGAAGGATTTTTCAAAATTTTGATGAAATAGAAGTACATGGCAAAATTTTCCCAATAAATTTTGTAAAAATTGATTTTTGATAGAATGTGTGATAGAAAAATTATGGGTCTGTATAATTATTTTATTCAAAAAATATGTTGTTGAAAATAAGTTTGTGAAAAAATAAATTTTAAAGAAATGTATCAAACGAAGCTTAGTTTAATTTCCCATTTGTAGTTTGATAAAAAAAAAAAAAAATCAGTATAATGATAGATAATAGACTGAGTGTGGTCGTAGACTTGTAGTCGGATTATTTTCTTGAAAAAATTGTAGCGTCGATCTCTAACATTTTCANGGATTATTTTCTTGAAAAAATTGTAGCGTCGATCTCTAACATTTTCAGTTTTTGCAGACTTTACCCTAACCTTCATTTTATGTCAGCGAATGTCCATAACTTTTCATAAATGCTACTGGAGTTCAAATGGATGGAAAACATTCATTTGACCGTTAGTTGACCAACATCGGCATCGTCGTTGCCACCACCATCCACACAACGTCGGCACCTCCACACTCGGCTCCACCATGTGTCAACATTGGCAAGAAAATCCCAATACACCAAACCCAAGTTGAGAAGTAGGTTTTGAAATAGGGATCAATCTCCATCTAAACCTAAATCTCAATCCTCAAATACAGTACTAGTCATAGTACAATTTGATATGATCTTTTTGGTAATAAGAGTCGAGCTTCTGTAGAGTTCAAGAATCGAGTTTGACTCGTATGTAGAGGTAATGGAGATAGTGTTGCTTGGAGAAGTGTTGGTCCATGTGGTCATTTTTGGATCTAGGTTCTTGTTACTTGAAGTAGATGTTTTATGTACCAACTACATTGACTATATGTCTACCTTCCTGTTGCGTTAACTAATGGTTGGTGGCAGTGGTTATCTGTGGTTGTTGAAGACGTTCCAAATGAAAAATCAATGTAGCGGCGTGTTGGTAGAGATGAATTTAATTTTTGGTTTCAAATTTATGGTGGTAGGCGTGGGCGGTTATTTTTCTTTGAATGATTTTCGAGTATGGGAGTGAGTTTTATTGGTTTGATTTTCGAATGTGCAATGGGCTGAAAGTTGGCAATGGTGTGTGTTATGGTGACAGTGTGGGTCAAAGGTGGCAGTGGTGATGATTTCTAGTAAGGTCTCGTTGGAGAAAAATGATTGTTATACTGTTTTCATTTGGGGGGTTGGTGGTGTGAGTTTATATTTTTATTTTTATATTTTGGGTTTTTATATTTAGTTTTTTTTAACTTATTTAATCTAGAAAATAGCAAAAGTACCATTTTGCCCTTTTTAATTTGATCAAAATAAATCAAATTTTAACTTTCTTCGTCAATTAACGGTCAAATTAATATTTTCCATCCATTTTAAACTCCAACTGTATATTTATGAAATGTTAAGGACTTTCGTTGGCACAAAATGAAGGTTTAAAGTAAGGTCTGCAAAAATTGAAAATGCTAGGAGGGAAATTAAGGAACTGAGGAATTCATTTACATATTTTAAAATAAGCTAAACATGACAGGAGGATAAAATCCAGTTTCAAGACTCACGATCCTAAACATAATAAGGCAATTTTGCATTTGTAATTATTCTGAATCCAATAAATAAATAAAATAAGGCATTTTCTTAATTTGTAATTAATTGTAATATGTCACTATCTTTTTATATGTGAAGTAACATGTAACTAGAAAATTCAACAAGAATTCATCATCCCTATTCACTTCCGCGACATTGAATAAGAAAATTATCACGTGAGATCTACAAGGAATTTGGTGAGCCCAACATTATGAAGAGGTAAAATAATTTTCTTTATTGGATATAAGTAATTAGTGAAATCAACAAGTTTCTGAACTCCTATGAAGTTAAACGAGAACATGTTCGAAAATCAATTTACCAAATCAAAGCTAGTTCGTTACAAGTTCAACGTGTTCGTGTAAAATTTCTGAAAATGAAAATATGATAAGAATAACATTTCAATTGATTCACCTAGCATCATACCTGTCACATTTAAAGGAATGAATAATGTTATTCATCATTAATGATGATCGTAGTCTAAGTGATAGTAATTTCACTGTCCAGTGAAATTGCGATACACATTGGACGATAAACTTGGGAACTCACTGCCACCTAGACTTATGAAGTTCACCACCGATAATGAATAGCATTAACCCGTCTCAAAATCCCCAAACAATTTCCCATAACAATTCCAGCACACTCAAGCATGTCTTAAAAGGCTTTTCAACAGTCATTTTCCCCAATAATGTAAATAAGACAGCATGCACAGCAGCTCATATGCAAGTGTATCTAGAGATGAATTAACCATCTTCCTCTATTATAAGCAAATACTCATTCTTAGGCCGAAACCATTTATTTTTGTACTAGCATGCCCTTTTTATATAGTTATTTGTCAAAACCTTGCAAGACTTGAAAAACACTACACTTGACTCGAGTCAGATTATCCCAATTTTCATAATTTAAACTCACACATTATGTAATCTTATGTAGTATACCTAAATGATCTGAACTATGAAGGCAAATACATTTGTTTCGCGCGGAAAGTTCGCGTCTCGCTAACAATTAAAATATTCAGACGATTGTATAAGGAACAAAACCTCTCGAGACAAAATCCCAACGAGAGATGTTTTATTTATGAAGATTACAATTCGCACGAAACGAAATGACACCAAGGGGCACAAGCACACGAAGAAATTGAAAGTTCGAAGACAAGAAATTAAAGAAAAACGAAATTACATAGTCTCTGTTCGAGAGTGATTTGATCGGGGCTTGCTTCTGTGTCTTCTCTTCTCTTTCATACTCCTTTGACGGTTTTTGTTGTGGAACTGTTTGATAATCGTTTGTCGCCTTGTAACTATCCACTTTCTCTATAATGGCTGACTTGTCAATAAACTGCCGCATTTAACTGCTGTAATTACTCTCATTATTTAACTGTTTGCCTCCGAGATTCTTGGATCGTGGAATGCGATGAGATTACCCATTAAGTGTGTCAATAGCAGTCGCCTTGGATATCAACTGACATTATAATCGCCCAGATCCCGAGCATCTCACGGGATTGAGCGATGAAGGAGCCGTCGCTCTGAATAACAACGAGGCACTATATTCGCCCTGATCACTTTTTAAAGTTATATTTTTTTATTAAAGAGTGACATACGATGTTACTTTTATAAAAAAGTGATCTTTGTCACTAAAAATAGTGGGGAGGAAAAGTGACGAACACTAATAAAGTGATGAGAATTCAAAATAATTAACAAACACTAAAAGAATGACAAATTCAAAAAATGTGACGAAACATCAATTAAAATATTGAAATCAATTCAATAAAGCGACAAAAAAGTGACGCGACATCTTCCTTCAACAACTTCAACATTATCCTTCAATCATTTAATAGCAACATTAACAAGCACTACACTGGAAAACAAATCCCCAAAATCATACTATACAACTGAAGAAAGAAGAAAAATGGAGAAGAAATCACAATGTCCAAGTGAATGGCTTGGAATTCTCATACGATTACAAAACCCCTTTATTCTTCTATTTCAACCTCAATATGTCAGTCCCATCTTGGTGTTTTGGACATAAAGTGTGTTTGGTGCATATTAAAATGAGAGAATGCATTTTTTTGAAGTGATATGATGAGGAATATGTAGTTGAAAAAAAGGAAAAAGTTATTGATGTGATGGAAAATATTATTTTATTGAAAAATGTGTGATTGAAAATGAGTAGAAGAATGAGAATAAAAAAAATAATGTTGGTCAAACAGGGGCATAGTGCTGAATTTATCAGCTTTCCACTGCGCATCTTGTTTGCAATGGGGTCTTGGTGTACTTGGGGGAATATTGGACTAAAGGGAATAGAGAATAGAATCAGGATTATGAAGTTGGTTGGACTTGAAACGATTTATGTTGGAATATTTGGTAAAAAAAAACCCCATTTCCAATGACAAAATCTAAGAGCACGTTTGGTACTGATTAAAATTCAATTAAAATTGAAAATATAGTCGTTATTGGGTCCCACTCATCTAATAAAAGTCAACAATAACGGCTAGTTTTTCAATTTTAATCCGATTTTAATCTCTACCAAACGGGCCCTAAGTTTGGAAGGATTTTTCAAAATTTTGATGAAATAGAAGTACATGGCCTAATTTTCCCAATAAATTTTGTAAAAATTGGTTTTTGATAGAATGTGTAATACAAAAATTATGGGTCTATCTGTAAATTAGTTTATTCTAATAATTCTAATTTTATGTTGTTAAATAAGTTTGTGAAAAAATAATTTTTAAAGAAATGTACCAAACAGAGCTTAGTTTAATTTCTCATTTGTAGGTTGATAAAAAAAATTCAGTATAATGATAGATAATAGACTGAGTGTGGTCGTAGACTTGTAGTGGGATTATTTTCTTGGAAAAATTGTAACAGCGATCTCTAACCTTTTCAATTTTTACAGATTTTATCATAACCTTCATTTTGTGTCAACGATGTCCCTAACTATTCATAATTAAATATGCTACTGGAGTTCAGATGGATTGAAAACATTCATTTGATCGTTAGTTGACCAACATCGGCATCGTCGGCATCGCCACCATCCACACAACGTCGGCACCTCCACACTCGGCACGACTCCCCACTCCCACACTCGGCTCCACCATCTGTCAACATCGGCAAGAAAATCCCAATACACCAAACCCAAGTTGAGAAGTAGGTTTTGAAATAGGGATCAAATCTCCATCTAAACCTAAATCTCAATCCTCAAATACGGTACTAGTCGTGGTACAATTCGATATGACCTTTTTGGTAATAAGAGTCGAGCTTGTGTAGAGTTCAAGAATCGAGTTTGATTCGTATGTAGAGGTAATGGAGATAGTGTTGCTTGGAGAAGTGTTGGTCCATGTGGTCATTTTTGGATCTAGGTTCTTGTTACTTGAAGTAGATGTTATGTTGATTGTATGTCTACCTTCCTCTTGCGTTAACTAATAGTTGGTGGCAGTGGTTATTTGTGGTTGCTGAAGACGTTCCAAATGAAAAATCAGTGTAGTAGCGTGTTGGTAGAGATGAATTTAATTTTTGGTTTCAGATTTTTGGTGGTGGGCGTGGGCGGTTATTTTTCTTGGGATGATTTTGGCGGTGTGGGTGTGGGTGTGGGTCAAAGGTGGTAGTGGTGATGATTTCTGGTAAGGTCTCGTTGGAGAAGGATTGTTATAGTGTTTTCGTTTGTGGGGTTGGTGGTGTGAGCTTATATATTTATTTTTATTTTTTGGGTTTTTTAATTTAGTTTTTTTAACTTATTTAATCTGAAAAACAGCAAAAGTACCATTTTCCCCTTTTTTATTTGGTCAAAATAAATCAAATTTTGACTTTCTTCGTCAACTAACAGTCAAATTAATATTTTCCATCAATTTTGAACTCTAACCGCATATTTATAAAAGGTTAAAAGACTTTTGTTGGCACAAAATGAAGATTTAAGGTAAGGTATGCAAAAATTGAAATGCTAGGAATCACTGTTGTAATTTTCCCTATTTTCTTTACCATCTCAAATAGAAGTCAATTAGGAGGGAAATTAAGGAACTGAGGAATTCATTTACATATTTTAAAATAAGCTAAACGTGACAGGAGGATAAAATCCAGTTTCAAGTCTCACGAGCCTAAACATAATAAGGCAATTTTGTATTTGTAATTATTCTAAATCCAATAAATAAATAAAATAAGGCATTTTCTTAATTTGTAATTAACTGTAATATGTCACTATCTTTTTATATGTGAACTAATATGTAACTATCTTGTTGAATCACCAGAAAATTCAACAAGAATTCATCATCCCTATTCACTTCCACGATATTGAATAAGAAAATTATCACGTGAGATTTACAAGGAATTTGGTGAGCCCAACATTATGAAGAGGTAAAATAATTTTCTTTATTGGATATAAGTAATTAGTGAAATCAACAAGTTTCTGAACTCCTATGAAGTTAAGCGAGAACATGTTCGAAAATCGATTTACCAAATCAAAGCTAGTTCGTTACAAGTTCGACGTGTTGGTGTAAAATTTCTGACAGTGAAAATATGATAAGAATAACATTTCAATTGATTCACCAAGCACCATACATGTCACATTTAAAGGAATGAACAATTTTATTCATCATTAATGAAGATCAGAGTCTAAGTGATAGTAATTTCACTGTCCAATGAAATTGCGATACACATTGGACGATAAACCCGGGAACTCAGTGCTACCTAGACTTGTGAAATTCACCACCGATAATGAATAGCATTAACCGGTCTCAAAAGCCCCAAACAATTTCCAATAACAATTCCAGCACACTTAAGCTGTGTATGCTGTCTTATTTACATTATTGGGGAAAATGACTGTTGAAAAGCCTTTAAGACATGCTTAAGCAGCTCATATGCAAGTGTATCTAGAGATGAATAAACCATCTTCCTCTATTACAAGCAAATACTCCCAAAACCTTTTAATTTGAACTAGCATGCCCTTTTTTTTATATAGTTATTTGTCAAAACTATGCAAGACTTGAAAAACACTACACTTGACTCGAGTCAGATTATCCCAATTTTCATAATTAGAACTCACACTTTATGTAATCAGTAATCTTATGTAGTATAGCTAAAATTATCTGAACCATGAAGGCAAATACATTAATGTCCTCCGTATGTAAAAACATATATGGCCATTTACACAACAAAGCAATACAACAGTACAAGCCATAACAAATCAACTTGTGCATAGCCAGATATGAAACCATCCATATAGACTTGTGAACTTCACTAAGAGATGCTTCCAAATAAGCACAATACTTGTCCCAGTCTCACCAACTTTCATGTTCCTAATGGAAACTACTATCGCCACGAGATTTAACTTTACATCCAGTGAGAGACGTGTAAAAAATACAAAGAGCCATATAGACTAGAAATTACCAAAACCAACTAAATGTGCCACAATAATGAAATGTAAGGTTAGCGGTTTCCCAAGTGACAGGCTGATGCTGCGACGTGGATGTTAACCAACCTGCAAATAATATGATGTTAAAAGACTGAAAATTGAGAAAGCGGTTCATCAAATGGACACAGTACAAACGAAACCAATGAAACAAAAACTCAGATTCGTGTATTCTTCCAATTGGTTAACAGGAGAAGGCACCTTTCATTTCCTTTTCATTACATCTTTCATAACTCCCACTCTCTCAGTCTATAAACACAATGCCAATTTTATACAATATTTTATGTCGGTGTCACAAGGCATAACATAAAAAGTAGAAGCAAAAAATGAAAATGCAAAGATTTGAACCCTAGAACATTCAAGCAAGGAGAGAGTCATATTTTTTTTTTTATAAAAGACGGAGTTGAAAAGGGGTGACTTTGGTTGTGAAGCAATAAAAAAGTCATGAAAAAATGCACTGGGCTAAAAATAACCAATGTTTTGCAAAAGCAAACAACTTTTCTAGTATTGGAATTTAATTTTAAGTTACTTCAAATGATTACATGAACAAGAAATTTCCAGTAGAAATAGAATTAACAGAAACTATTGTTACTAAAACTAAACAACCCGAAACATTTGCAGGATTTCAGCAAAATATTATATATACCTTATCCAGCAAAGGATCGAAACTGGAAATTTCTTTTATATGTTTCCATCGTATTGTTCCAAAGAGTGATTATTTTAGGTATCTAGGAATGTGGTTAAGAAGGAAGCTTGAAGGGGCAAGTTATATTAACAAGTTTCACCCTAAAATTTGACAAAGGTTAGCAATAAACTCAAATTTGAGAAACTGCAGAAGTGGTCACCCCCACTAAATCCAACAAAAAACAAATGAATTTTACAACAGTAACAAATGAGTAATATATATTCCGCAAAGGACACTTGGCATGATTAACAGCCATTATAGCCCTTACAGATGGTATTTCATCCTTTCTTACAAAATAATGAGCAATTAAAGTGGCCACCATCTTAATATGTTGATTACCAAAGATAATTTGATTATGTACAGTGCCAATATGTTGATTAGTTTTATGCGTCAAAATTTTAATTGAAGTCCAAAATAACATGCTATCTATACTGGCAATTGAAACTTACTTACAACAAAGAATTCCATCTAAACATGCAATCAAACATTCAACACGACTTCTCGACTAATTTTTAGAACACACACACACAGCGATCTTTCAAAGCTACAGATAACAATTGCTGGATATTTTTACATGAATCTTTTTTCTTATACATGAAATTTCATAAACAAGGGATGGAACGACATTTAGTACGCTATCACTTCTTCAAAATATGTATTATTCAAAAAAAAATACATCAAAAGCATTAAAAGCCTTTGCCAAGCAATGACAAACTCATCGCAATGTGAAGTGCCTGCACACACACAAGATGCCAAGATTTGAGCCCATGGCCACTTGTGCTCCAAAAATACAACTTGGCTGTTTAGGGCCAATTCTCACATAATTCGTGAATTTGTTAGAGAAATTTCAAACTCTGTTGATGATTTCATTTGACATTCAATTGTAACACGCCACAATGAAACAAAAGATGAAGTTGAACACATTAAATCAAGACCTCAACTCAGCTGTACAACACAACTATCACCAGGTCGCCCAAGACATTCAATACAATGCCATGTCCATACACGTTAACCATTGAAGCAACACAAACTCTATGTCAGCTTTTAATTATATATACCAAATTTGCACTCATGTTATGACATTAATGCTTAATCTGCTATCTGCATGCTTCTTGGTATATCTTATCAGAAAATATATATTTTACTCGAAAAAATAAATATATTACATATATCCATACATATAAAAGGGTGTTCAAATAACTTGAATTATCAAATACCAACACTCTCATACCCTCAATCTTGATTGAAAAAAAGTGCGAGACGAATTCACGCACTTACAGACAATCATCTAAAACCCAAGTATGCACACACAAGCTGACACTCTGAGAGAGAGAGAGAGAAGTTACAGTGAGTCTACTGGATCTTTTTGTCCTTGTCTGAAGGCGTTGATATTTTTCTCAATAACCTGTCATCAATTTTACGGTATTGTGTCTGAATGACGTTGTGTGCTACAGACAGCTTGTCATCAATTTGATTTTGGTACTTTTCGTACACTAGAGGAAGTGTTAAAATAAGAAGAATGCCTGAGATAAAAATGATGGGAAAACCACATTACTAATATTAATGACATAGAACATAGAGAATCCAGAGAATTCAGAAAAGCCTCACCAATGTAGAGAAGGGTAAGGAAGTTGAAGAAACCACCAATGCAGCAAATAAACCATGAACCCAAGGCAACCTATGTAGCAAAACCCATGTAGAATGAAAAATACCCCACGATCATTCGTATGCATGGTTAAGATTAAGACACCAGAAGCTAATTCAGCAGAAAGATTATTACATGTACCACACCTGAATAAAGAGTCTCAAGTTTCCACCAATTGCAATGTCATGCGCAATTGACAATGCATAATTTACCCAGACTCGCATCTCATCAGCAGTCTTGATAGCAATTTCTTCTGAAACCTCCAGATTAGGGAGAGGCGGCAAAGGTCTATACTCACACAAATGACAATCCATTCATTAAATGCTTAAAATACATCTGATAACCACATATTATGACACATTGACTAAACCTCTTCTTTATGACACCCTCTCAAAAATCCAGAGTACGAGCCAAGGGCAGACACATAAAACAGATTCTTGGGGTAACAATCAAGAAATCCTCATGTGATTTTGGCCAATCATAATATTGAAATACTTCTTAGCCAAATAAAATTACAGTATGTTTGATTAGCTTTATTTTACATGAAAAATGTCATTTTTCCACTCAAATTCCTACTTTTTGGGTGTTTGATTGACAATTTTTTCCATGGAAAATATTATCCAACTTTTGATCATGTGACCATATTTTTCACGAAAATAAGGAAAAAACTTTCTTTAAAAATGGGTGATTTTTATTTTCCATGTAATTCACCTTCTCTTTCTCTCACTTGTATGCCCACCAATAAAAAGTGGACAAGTGCAATATTTTCTAGGTTGAAAACCATATCAATAAGATACATTTAATTAATAATTTCCATACAACTAAGTTCTGGGCAATTGAATTGTCGAGAATTTATTTTACTTTCTTGCAAATTTCCTGCTCGCAACAGACCCTTAGTCTAAAAATAGTAGAAAATAAACCAGTATATACATGTGCGAATTTGTGTATGCATGTGTACCTATTCAGAAGTGATGCAGATTTGGACCAGAAGAACAAGATCGTAACCAGTAACAATAGGACATTTGATATAAACGATAAGAGATTATAGCCCGCCATTTCAAATAGGAACCATAGGGCTGTTGAACCCACGAGCAGGGAAACACTCCCACGCCATTTCTTCCACAATAAAACGTCAGCAACTGCATCCAAATGGAGAAATGAACATTCTCAGAAATATTGCTTGTAATAAATCATCAAAGGAACTTGAATTGATAAAAAACACACAAGAGATGGTGCTCTCAAATCAATATTGGTCACTGAATCAAGATACAAGTGCAATTGCGATTGAGTTTGCGCATGATTATAAACATATTTGTGTAAAATGAACACGCACAAATATGCATAACCTGCGTATATATTGTACCTGCGCCGCCTCCGAGAGCGAGATGGACAGAGAACCTGCGAGATTCTCTCATGGCAATTAGGGTTCTCAGGTAATTGGACGAGAATTTTCAGTGGGAAGGAGACGGACGAAGGGGAGAATTTGGAGGGGAGAAAATAACACTCCCAATTTTATGTTATTTATACCACTTTAAGCCTATGTTTTGGCCACATTTTTTTTTTCATTCTCATTCTTCTACTCATTTTCAACCACACATTCTTCAATAAAATAATATTTTCTATCACATCAATAACCATTCCTTTTTTTTCAACCACATATTCCCCATCACATCAACCAAAAAAATACATTCTTTTGAAAAGAATGTGCACCAAACGGGCTCCAGATTGGCATCATGTAAATCATGATTAAAAAGTGGACCAAAAAAAAGAACCACTTGATATATAAGACAGTCATCAACTTCAGATCAGGTGGCATGTTCAATAATGCAAAGAGAAATCAGATTATCAATTATAAGCTCTTTGGGTGGCCCAGAACTTTTTTCCTTTAGCTAATGGGACCTTAAAAAGAAATTGTCATATCACAATTAATTCTTCATTTGTACAAACTGTAACACTTCAACATAGAGTTGTATCATTGAACCATAGAATAATTGAGGTTGCCTGTGCAGATAAATGAATCTAATAGAAGTGAATAAGGACGGTATTTTAGCTCATTTTTTAGTCTGTCAGGCTTGTTGCTTCAATAATTCCAATCTAGCATTTCGCACCCCAAGCAGGCAAGCACTACAAGAAATAAACGTAAAACAAATTACTGTGATAACCGTGAACCTAGGGACAACACACACACTTTTCTTACCAAAGCAGACTGCAGCCAGAGACGTGAATTATGAAATCACTTGTTTTCTTTCGTGTCATCTTACATAAGATGACAACAAATTTATGTTCCATTAGGTATAAAGGTCAAAAAGGTAGACAGACAATGAAATAAAAATAATGATGACTAGTTGAAGAACTAATTTCTCCAGTATTTTGTGTGGTGGATCACGAAACAAACGACAGAAGGGTCACTATTCCAAGTTTACATCATAAACACGTGGATGGTTTAAAGATAAATTCACTTTTTCCCTAATCTTCTATTGCAACAAATGAACGTAAGAAGAATTATAGGAAAGTTGTGAGCTTTTAAGCTCTCACCTTTAGATAGAAAGGAATAATAAGGTTCCAAAATCTCCCTACTCACTTTCTTTTCTGTCCCAAACAGGAACCTTGAGAAACAACAAAACTGCATTATTCATTCCTCCTCTCTTCCAAACCATTCTATATCCTCTCGGTATTCACATGACCAGGGCACTTAACCAGTTAAAAAGGACACTTGATTGATGCCAAGGAAAATAGGGGTGGGAGGGAAAACATTTTCCATGGCAAATTTGACTATCAAACAATTTCCCTTTTCCATGGAAAATTAAGGCTATCAAACATAGCCTAACTGTTTGGAAGAGAGGTAGGGTTCATATTTAGGTTATAAACATAACTAATTGGCGCGATTCGCAGGTTTCGTGTATTGTATTGAAGATTTAAGGGGTGGGAGGGAAAACATTTTCCATGGCAAATTTGACTATCAAACAATTTCCCTTTTCCATGGAAAATTAAAGCTATCAAACATAGCCTAACTGTTTGGAAGAGAGGTAGGGTTCATATTTAGGTTATAAACATAACTAATTGGCGCGATTCGCAGGTTTCGTGTATTGTATTGAAGATTTCTTTTTTTTTTTTATTTTTTTATTTAGGAATTTCTTGCTTCTATTGTAGAAAGGTAAAAACGTGGGGTTTGGGGAATTTGGGACTTGAGTTGGGGTGGGGCATGAATTGGGGGTGATCAATGGGGGCATATGTGTTGGAATTATTTATGCTTTTCTTATATTATAAATATGGAAATGAATATATTTTACAATTTTCATTTATACTACAAATATTGTTGTATGTTTGGTGAAAAAAAAGATTGGAAATGTAAAAAATGAATTTTTATTAA
>CAIGRQ010054261.1:0-12146 GCA_903798375.1 Fraxinus sp. D2006-0159
GAAGGAGAAGGGAGCCTCTCTGACGACCTCACGAGGCGTACATCGCCACCCCCTTTTCTCCGGCATCTTCACCGGTGGCGGGGTGAGGTAAGAGTAGGCGGCGATAAGGGGGATAGAGGGAGAAGGGAGAGAAGAGAGAGAGCGAGAGATGAATTGGAGGATTTGGGTTGAGGCTATCACCTGATTTTTGAATTCTAATCTTGTAAAGAAGGGTTTGGGGTAATTTTCTTGTAAAACATATGATGAAGCTATTTGTGATAATTACTACGAATAAACCCTCTAAGCGGGCCCGACCAGCCAGGCCCGATTTGGAATATGCAGACATAATATTCGGGTCATTCAACGGGCCTCAGCAGCCGCATAAACAAAAGGGCGATCTTTAATTACTCTACAAGAAATCAGCAACAAAACCCCTCCATCTGCTTCAGCACTGCAATTGCAATAGCATTTCGTCGGAGAAATTATCCAAAGTATACAAATCTCTCTCTCTCTCCTCCTAATAATTTTCGTCAATCAGTTGAAATTGCAAGGTTATTTTGGAAACCAAAAAAATGGGATTTTTCTTGTTCGAAATCTTTGCTTAAACTTGCAATTGGTTCATTTCGCGTGGATCATAGGGGATTAGAGCTGTGCTTATAGATTACGTTTCCGAAATAAATTTCTTTTTGTTTTTCTTACGGAAACTAATGGTCAGTAGGTTAAAAATGAAGCTCTTTTGGGGCTTTGAGGGAAAAATTTAATCTATCAGAAATATCATTTGCCCTGAATGCTTTGTTTTTTCTACTTTTATGCACTCTCGACATATTAAATTAGTTAGTTATAATGCATATCTTTTTTCTGTCTTTCTCTTCAGTTCATTCTACAGGATCTCAGTTACAGTTTTATCTATAAATCAATGGGTGACAGTCAGTATTCTTTCTCTCTCACCACTTTCAGGTATGCATTCACCCGCTGTGTATGTGTTCAAATTTATTTTAATTTCCAAAATAAAAAATGCACCTATTTGAGTATGAATATTGTCTGTGTTCAAGTCTGTATATGCTTGTACTAATTATGATTTATTATTGTTATTGACACAGTCCTTCAGGAAAACTTGTTCAGATTGAACACGCCTTAACTGCAGTTGGATCTGGTCAGACATCTTTAGGAATTAAAGGTAAATCTGAAACTTTTATTTCGATATTTTTTATTCGGTAAAATACTAAAATTTAGTATGTAGCATTCGTAGAACTAGATTTTTTGACTTTTGCTGTTGCTATTTTTTTCGTGAGTACTGCATTAGCAATATATGAAGATTTCAACCAGCGTGATATACGTTTGTTGACGTGAATTCCCTGCTTTCTGACCTTGAACTTTATTGTTTAAAGTTTTGATATGGTGGGTAATCCTCACCTGCCAAGTCTCATAATGAAGTAAACTTACCTGTATTTAGCAATTTAATTAATGACATTGCTGGTACATTGGTCTCTCTGTATGTGTATACTGGGTTGTTGATGAATGGAAAATTAAAATGTATTTGTGAAAACCAACATTTCAGGAAAAGGGTGGAGGGGTGGTGCTTTGTGTAGGGAAATATAATTTCTGCCTGTTGATTCTCATTTAATGTACCGAAGCTTGGTATTTCTGCCTGTTGATTCTCATTTAATGTACCAAAGCTTGGTATTATGTGAAGAAAAATGATATTTTATTTAACCAGTTATCACGTGCTTATCGAGTGCCTTTATGTGCTACTTACTTATATGCGGGTTTAATTGCAGCTGCTAATGGTGTTGTTATTGCGACGGAGAAGAAATTACCGTCTATCTTGGTTGATGAAACATCTGTAAGTATATTTTATGGGCACATTGGTGGATTTTGAGTTCTAGTGTTGCAATTACGACCCCTTTATTTTTTATTTGAATGATTTGATATATCTAAGTTCAGTATCATTTTTACCTCTCTGATGTGGTAATGGTTTGTTGATGTATGGTGGAATACATTAAAATCCAAAATATAAGCCATCCTCATGATAACTCTAAGCCAAGGCAGCAAACCTGGCATTTATAAAAATATAAGTGTGAAATGAATACACTTTTTCTGGGTATAGTCAAACAGAAACTATAAACAACAATATTTGTGGATTTTCTTGACAAATGCGACCATATGTCATGCAGTTTCCTAGGTATAGTCAAATAGAGATCAGTTTGATTGTAATCACATAAAAGATTTTAATAGATTGATATTAGTTAATAACTCGACATTAATAATTTTTCCTATGCATTGTGTTTGTATCTTACTTAGTGCATGACAAAATATAAATATATAATCGTTTTGCAGCATTTCCCTCTTTTTTTTTGGGTACCTGCATGTTTTCATCTTTTGCCTTTTATGATCTAAAAAATTTGAGTCGTTGATTTGATAGCTGACTGTTTCAGTTTGCATTACCATTATCAGCTATCAAAAATTTTCATGTTATATTTACTTTAGTGCAAATCTAGCACTTGCACAATATGATATAAGTTGCTGTGCCATTTTTCTACTCTTAAACCTTACCTTGCACTAATGGCTATTTAGCATTTATAAATAGTAATTGCACGAATGAAATAATTGTATTTACTCTATGTAAAGTTGTTGAAAATATGCAGTCCGTATCGGTTTGCTTTACTCTCATTCTCCTCTGTATATTTCCAATTTGCTAGCAGCAAATTACTGTACGTAATGAGATTGATGTTCTGTGTCATTGGTCTTCAATTTATTGAAGCAGCAATTTTTTTCGTAGATAGCCTGGTATTATTTTGGTTACCACTATACATATCACTTTTGGCCCTATTTGACCCCCATTTTCTTTAACCCATTTTTTCTTAAATTCATTTTCAACCACACATTTCATCAACTTGTATCAAATCTACTAAAATCTGATTTTTAGTTAAACCAAACTAGAACTTGATTTGTTCCCAAGCACCATTTACTCCTACCGTTTCTTGCATTACATTTGCACTTTCAACTGTCCTTAACTGTTAGAGCATCTCTTTTTTCTTTATTTATATATATTTTTAATGCCTTCGATATTGACTGTTCTTGGCCCTTTTCTTCTTCCAGGTCCAAAAGATTCAGATTTTGACTCCGAATATTGGAGTTGTATACAGGTGTAATACTAATTTATCTTGAAGCCATTTTCGCTATGGCTTAATATCATGGGATATCTTTTCCATTGCTGTTCATTTAGAATCATCTTGGCGAAATAGTAGACAACCATGCTAGACACGAGAATAATCTTTAGCAAGTCCTTGTAATAATCTTTAGTACACAAAATAAACTAATGCATTTTTTATTGATATTTAAAGCATGTTAGGTTCTTGTATGCTTTTAAAAAATTTCTCAAACTCTAGAGACTGGGGATTTAAAGAAATATTTGATAATACCTAGAGAGGCATTAAATAGTTCTGTGCTTGTATGTATTGAATCTGTGCTGCTCATTACAGAACTTAACTCTCCTGTTATATTTTCTCTTTTGGCAGTGGCATGGGCCCCGATTCTCGGGTGTTGGTTCGAAAAAGTAGGAAGCAGGCTGAGCAGTATCATCGGCTTTATAAAGTATTTATTCTGCTCTCGTAGAATTTAATTTTTTTCACTCCGCTTTTCTGTATTCTAATATTAATTTTATGAGTACCTGTTTCATTTTTTTTTTTTGCCTATAGAAATCCATATATTATGATGGGAATTGACCGAGTCTTGAAACATGGCTGTAAAGGTCTAAGTGGTTCTAAAATAAATATATTCTTGTATGCATCCTCAGTACATTAATTTGTAGATATTGCTTTCTTTGCTAAGCTTCTAAGTACTTATAAGCTGTAGGTTCCAAGGAATGCGGATAAAAAATAGATAAAAGTTGTTGATCTTAACAAATGTGTGGTTAAAAATGATGTTTGGATAGCTTATAAGCACCTAAAAGCTTTGCCAAACGTGCACATATAACAAACCATGTCAAGTAATTCTTTACCTGTTTTATGTTTTGTCAGTTAGTCCTCAACACAAAGTCAATATACATCTGACTAGGTCATGTCCTATCTGGACAATAAGGTTCTTCAAGGTTTTATAATAAGGTGGTGGAAGTTATTTGTTTAGTGGATTGATGGTGTATGTAATATGGAATAATTGAATACCTCTTTACTTTGAACATATTGAAAAAAGGAGTCATTTAATTAACATAATGTTACAATCCTTTGGGTAGAACTCACCCTCAAAAGCTAGCTATTAAGGGGAGGGTGCCCAAAGGATTATAAAGCCCACATTTTCAGCCTCAACTTCCGATGTGGGATTAGGCTCCCATAAGCCCCAATGGAAACCATGACACATAACCTTCGAACTTCTGTTCTGGTCCTATCACACACAATTTCATTAGACATTCCACATTCTAATACAGCTTTTCTTCCCCCTAGTTATACCGGCAGACATTAATATTTCCTGACATGTAAGTATTAAATTTCTTAGGTGGGAGAGAAAGAGAGTTATGCCTCCAAGATTGAGGATGTTGGGAAATCTTAAAAGTTGTAAAATCACTTTCCCAAATTGCTAGGGATCTTCAAATTTCTTTTCCCAGCTATTATTATTGAAAGTAGTTATCCAATTGCTTCTTCTTGGGATTCTTTTTGTGGTAGCACTTTTACTATATGATACTTGAAATTGTTTAGAAATGGAATTTTCTTAGCATGAACATTTAATGCTGATCAGTTTTTTGTGCATGTAATTTGTAGGAACCAATCAGGAATTCACTCAATCAGGGTAGCTACCATATATTGTCTAATCATTCGCCTTTTCATTTTAGTGAAGCAAATTGTTTGTTTCTGAAATTGATTGAGACTTCCTTATACCAGGGATATCATCATAAAGCTGATCACCTTAGGACAGTACTACTCTCTGGGACTTGATTTCCTTTTCTGCCCTTTGGCCATTGTTAGGGTGATTGCTAGTTAGACGAGCCTGACGACCCATTTAGTCCCATTCTGGTTATTTTTATAGATTCAATGCCCAATTTTTTGATGTCAACACATGAAATTTATTTAGCTCATAGGAGATTGCATAATGCAGCACATGGAAGATTTGGTTGGCCTGATTAGGATTTATTAGCCATTCTTGCTAGTATTTCTTCATGATATTTCCAATAACCACCTGGCATCATTTCACATACTGTTAACACATGATAAGAAATTGCTTGAAGTAAATTATCTTGAGGAAATTTTCTTCACACTCCATTTGAAAGAGGTAAAGTGGCTACTTGTTTTAGAAACTAGATTCCTGGAAGAGAGAGTTGAATAGTGACAATATAAATGGTCAATCTGATCTCAGGACTTAACTATCCTGGAGAGCAATTGGAGGGCTCTTAGTGCCTGTTTGACACCCATTAATTTATTTTATGGTTTGCTACATGATTATTTTTAACCATATATTTACACAATAAAATATTCTACATGTATATCAAAAACTTTTCCCTACTTTTTCACCACACATTCTCCTAAAATTCACTGTTCAAAACTCTTTTTTTTCCCCTAAAATAATGGTTGTCAAACAGGCTCTTAAATTTGTTTCTTGTTTAACCTTTCATAAACCTTTGAAAGGATTGTTCAATATATTTTTTCCTGTTATTATATCAGGCATGCTTGTATTGCTTTTCCGATTCAATTCAATGGTTTTTTCTTTTAGTGGTGTAAGGCCATTTGGCGTCTCTCTCTTGGTTGCGGGGTTTGATGACAAGGGTCCACAACTATATCAGGTATGTTAAGTCATTTCTTTTTGTCAATATCTTTGTATTTCATATTCCTTGTTCCTTGTGTAAAACAAAGCAATTTTATTTCTAATTTCTTTATAAACTATTGCAGATCGCATGCTCTGCATTTTGGCATAAATTACTTCTCAAATCACGAGTGCCTCAAAAACAATTTTTTAAACTCTTGTGCGTCTTTATAAACTATTGCAGATATCAAGTTCTGCATTTTGGAACGAATTACTTCTCAAATTACCTTCTTCTGTTTCATTCATGTTGAAACTTCTATTAATGGACCGAAACCAAGCAACATTTGCCACTCTGAACTTTATCTACACAAATCTAAATATGTGTCTTAGGATGAGCTATTTTTTATACCCTATAGAACTTTGCATTGTTTTGTTGGCTGAATGTTAAGCTTTTAATCAAATCATTTTTTATCTTTTTCCGTAACTTTAATTCCATAATTACACATTTGTTCTACAGGTGGATCCATCAGGTTCATACTTCTCTTGGAAAGCATCAGCCATGGGGAAGAATGTGTCCAATGCAAAGACTTTTCTGGAAAAGAGGTGGGTTGTTTTTCGTTTCTTCAGATTTGATTTGCTAGGGGTTCAACCATTGCATTTCCTTCCCTTATGTCAGTACAGATTTAACATTTGCTACAGAAAGGATAATATTAATCTCTTTGAGCAATTGTGAGCTGTAGAAAATGTCTACTGGCTTTTTTGTTCCCTAGAACTAGTCAATCTCGGCTATCCAGCCTTCGGTTATCCTTCATCTCTACGGAATTTTATTATTCTGAATTTACTTAAGTTTAAGATTGTAGACGATATTCATTTGTTCAAGGAATTTGCTTACTGAATCTGAGGATAGATTCCTCTGCTTGGAAGATAAAAATGGCAATGTTTAATAAAACAGTCTACATGACTCGTCCATTCCTGTTTTGATGAACATGGTCTATGATTTATTCAACCAACCTATACACTAATATCTGACTCCAAAAGGGGAAAGTATAAAAGTAACAAAAATTAGTATTACATATGAACTCATGACTTTTGCCAGTGAATTGATTATCAAGTTCAACCACCGTTGATTTCTAGGACTGTTATAATCTTCTTATCATGTTTTTGTTGATTGGGATTTGTTTGGATATTTGTTGCAGGTACACTGATGATATGGAGCTTGATGATGCTGTGCACACGGCAATATTGACACTGAAGGAGGGGTAAGAACCCAAATTTTCCAATCTTTGTTACATATTGTAGATTTTGTAATTTTATTTAACTAATTAAATTGGTGATGATGACCCTTTATTCCCACCGTCTCAGATTTGAAGGACAAATTTCTGGCAAAAACATTGAGATTGGCATCATTGGCAGTGACAAAGTATTCAGGCAAGTGTCTTCTTTACTGAGTTGTTGAACCTAAGTTCTAATTGATCGTTGTTGGCTGATCGATAATGGTGGTTGCCTCTCATGTTGCAGAGTTTTGACTCCTGCCGAAATCGATGATTACTTGCAGGAAGTGGAATAGTGTTCTCACCTTCGCACAAGTTCTTATCTCTTGTTAAAATCCAGTGGTTTGAGTTTTGTATGACGATTTGAGCTTGCTATTCTTAGATCTTATTCTAAATGGTGTTATACAGTTTTCTTTATGACCGGAAGCAGTATAATGGTTAATCTTTGTTCGACATTTATGGGATTGCTTATTGGTATCATATTGTGGTCTCTCTCTCTTGGTCTATTCCTTTTTACCATACATTTCAAGAACCTACACGTGCCGCCACGATAGAGTTTTTAAAAAACATTTACCTTTCAAGGAAATTATAAAGAAATACATTACTAGAATAAATTGTTAGGAGAGATTGGTCTTCTCTATTTATATATAGATTCAAACTTGAAAGGCTAACAATTTGATTTACAAATCAAGATATAAAGTAAAACATAAAGCAAATACATTACATGGATAAGGTAAAAGTATACGAGGAAGATGAAAATTTTATGTCTCATCTTGTCTTGTGTTGCTTTTTTTTTTCCTCGTTAGTGTTCCAAAATTTTATTCAAATTACACTTTAGAACTACTATAATTTTACATACAACTAAAAAAAAATCTCCATTTGAGTTTAAGGACCCAGGTTAAGTAGTAGAATAATAACTAATTTTCAATCAACACTTAATCCGTGATTAAAGATTGTCAATATATATTTTTTACCAAAAACAAAAAATAATGGATTAGTCAGCACCTATTGCTACATTATGCTAGATATATATGTAACTGTCTACTCATAACAAACAGCTCTCGTAGCTCAGTTGGTTAGAGCACCCGTTTAGTAAGCGGGAGGTCTTGAGTTCGACTCTCAACGAGAGCATTCCATTACCTTTTCGTTGTTCAATATTTTTTTTCACCCTATTTTGGAACTTTCTACCAAGATAATAATCAGAATAAAAAAATAACATAAGATCGCAAACCAATTTTATCAGTTTCGCATTGTTTCTAAATTCCAGACCAAATTAAAGTGCCTCAAACTGGCAAGTGGTAACTGTGAAAGGCTTCCAAAAGCAACGGAAGTTGACATCCGCACCAAGGAATGAACAGCCCAGAGGAACTGAACAACGCGGGCTCATATATGAATTAAAGTCAATTTTTAATCATTTTTTATCATGTCAAAGGGTACATTTGGGTTCGAAAAATCCACCACATGACAACTAAATCAAATCCACTAGTGAGCACTATCAACACAGAAGAACGATTTTAATTTTACGGGCCACTGATGTCATTGCAAGTCATTCTGCTAAACGAGCCTCGTTCAAACTGTACAAAGCTATCATCAAAGCTCGTTAATGGCCTACAGGGCTTAGCACGCTACCAATAGTCACCACAAGAACACTTGCCACCACTAAAATGGTGAAACCGGTAAGGATCCCTTAATATGATTACCCTATGGACTATATTGCTCACGAACTTGTAAACTGAATGGCAATCACCACAAACACGAAGATTCTTGAAAATTCGGAGAGCTGAATCTTCTGGTGTAGAGATCAAACCATAAGCAAGAGCAAGCCTCTCACTGTGGTTCCATAAGTTATCCTCTTTTTGTTCTTCATCCGTGTCATGCAATGCATAGCTTGTATCCGGGACATAACCTGCTTCTTTGATCTTTTTCCTCAGCTCCATCAATTTAATATATATCTGCTCGGACTCTGGGTGGGACTGATCTCCTACGCCGAAGGTAGTTAATTTATTTCTTACATTGAGCCAACTGCAGGCAGGCTTCTTTTTCACATTATCGGATTCCATTTTGACCCTAATTCTCTGTGCATCTTGCCATCTTCCGGATGTTGCACAGACGTTTGAATAAAGGACATAAGCAGAGTCATCTGATGGGTTTGTTTTAAGAATATTTTCAGCAGCTTTCTTTCCCAGTTCCAAATGGCCATGGGTTTTACATGCTGCCAACAAACTTCGCCAGACAAAGTCATTCGGTGGAACGGGCATTTCTTTGATAAATGTTCCAGCCTCAGTAAGTCTTCCAGATCGTCCAAGAAGATCAACTATGCAGACACAGTGCTCTATAGCAGCAGGGACTCCAAACTCAGTGGTCATTGAAGCAAAATATGCAAGACCTTCGTCTACTAGACCCCCATGACTACATGCAGATAGAAGCGAGACGAAAGTGACATGGTCGGGTTTCACCCCCTGCTCTAGCATTTCATGAAAAATTTCCCTTGCCCTCTGGAAGCATCCATGTCTGGCGAAAGATGATAATAATATGTTCCACGATAATCTTGATCGCCTTCTCGGTTCTGGAAGCATTTTTAGCAGATCATTCATTTCTCCACACTTCCCATACATGTCCATTGTAGCATTTTTCACATAGTGATAACCGTCAAATCCAAGTTTAATAGCCAAACTATGAAGGTGCTGGCCATCCTCCAAGATACCCAAATTTGCTGAAGCAGCAAGGCCTGCAGAAAGACTGAATTGATCGAAATTCACCTTAGTTCTCTGCATATCTAGAAGAAGTTTTAGAGCCTCCTCCCATTGGCCATGCTGAGCGTTTGCAGCAACCATGGCATTCCAAGTTACAGGTGTTTTATTAGGTAATCCATAAAACATATGGTTACTAGAATTAAGATCACCACAATCAGCATACATTGTGATAAGGGAGTTCTTTACATATTCATCTGTTTCAAATCCAGTCAGTATAATATGAGCATGCAAGGGCATTCCGCACTTCAGTAGGTTGCCTGGATCTGAAAAAGATCCAAGAACATTTATCAGGGTAATGTAGTTTGGAGATTCCCCATTTTGTCGCAACAATTTAAAAGTTTCCAATGCCTCATCGCATTCTTGGTTCTCTGCATATCCACCAATCAGTGCATTCCATGTAACCAACTCTTTCTCAGGCATCATCTGAAATACCTTTCTGGCTTCCTGCATCATGCCACACCTTCCATACATGGTAACTAGTGCATTTCCAACTACCAGATTCTGATGAAACCCAGATATGGTTACAAGTGAATGTATAATCCTGCCTTCAACAAGAAATTCAGCATTAGAGCAAGCAGCCAGTACACTTGCAAAGGTCACGAAGTTCATCATTTTCCCCATGTGGCGCAGTTCATTCAACACTTTCAAGGCATCTAAGCATTTCCCTTCCAAAACATAGCCAGTCATCATTGAATTCCATGATATCATATCCTTCTCTGCCATTCTTTGAAACAACTTTTCGGCGTCTTTATAGCTTCCACTCTGAAAATACATAGTAAGAAGAGTGTTTGATATGCAGACATTAGAATCCAATCCCAATTTCACTACTAAACTGTGAATTCCTCTACCCCATTTCAAGTAATCCACAGAACCACAGACTACCAACACTGCTGAAAGTGTAGTTGCATTAATCTCTCCATGATCAAGACGCATCAAATGAAAGAATCTAAGTGACTCATTACCGAGCCAGTTATCGGCAAAAACTGTAATCACAGAGTTCCATGATATAATGTCACGTTCATCCATGCGATTAAATACATAACAGGCATCTTCCACGCTGTGGAAATTCCCAAACATCGATATAATAGAATTTGCTACAGAAACATTACTCTCAATCCCTGACTTTATAACATGTCCAAGCACTTGATGACCCAAAAATTCATCATCAAGAGCCCCACAAGAACTAATAACTGTAGTAAATGTATTCTGATTACAGCTAATACCTTCACATCTCATCCTTTCATATAATTTAACAACCTCATTGAAATCTCCAACATCTGAATAATCGACCATCAATGAAGTCCAAGAAACCACGTTTCTATGAGGCATCTCCTCAAAAACTGTTCTAGCACTAGAAATAAGCCCATACATGCCGTAAAAATGCAAAAGAGAAGTACCCACAAAAACATCATATAACAAACCGTTCTTGAACACCAAACCATGGATCTGAAGTCCTTCAAGAACCATGCTCTCTGAACGACTAAATGCAGTCAATAAGCTAGCAGTAACATACCCATTTAACTCAATTCCTCGACCCCACATATCTATAAACAATCGAGTAGCATCTACATACAACCCCATATTGACATACCCAGAAATCAAGTTATTCCAAGAAGCTTCATTTCTCTCGAGCATTTCATCAAACACATTCTTAGCAGCTTCAATTTCCCCAAACTTGCAGTACATATTTATCAACGTGTTGGTGTGAAATATGCTTAAATAAGTACCACCCTTTACGCAAACTGCATGCAGTGCTCTTCCAACAACTTCTTTGGTAATCTGTGAAAAACCCTTTAGCATAAACCCAAAAATTTCCGGGTCTGGGTGGGTTGCAATACATCGAATTGTATACTTTACGGGTTCTTTTCTGCATTGGGTAAGTGAGATATTTGATAAAGCAGCGGTTGAGAATTTAAATGGGGATTCTAATCTGAAAGTTGAAATCTTTTTCTTGCAGTAGGCAGCCAGGATGTTTGCTTCGTTCTTTAGTAACGAAAAATAATAAGAAAATCCAAAAATTGGAGAGAGATAAATAGAGTAAAATATTGGTGACATGGTTGATAGACACAGTACCACCTGACCTTTTTCTCCATTGTGGAACACTTTCTATCCATTCATTTTAGAGCAAAATCTCCTTCAAAGGTTCAAACCTTGCGGAATACTCCCACGTAGTGATGGCAACGGGGCGGGTTCGGAGCGGGGCGAGGGTGCCCCGTCCCGTCAATGAGGAAATTACATGCAACCAGGTCCTTAAAGTTTCAAAATTAAAAATCAGGTATAAAAGTTTTTTAATCAAAATTCAGGCATTTGATATTTTAAATATTTAATATTATATATACAAATTTCACTTACAAACCCTAAAAATTAAATACCACTCTCACCTCACCTCTCTCTCTCTCTACCTCTTCCTCAC
>CAIGRQ010054281.1:0-10189 GCA_903798375.1 Fraxinus sp. D2006-0159
TTATGTGCTTAAATGCATGAGACGATACTACCCATACCTTATGATTTTAAAGAGCCTATGATTTTCAAGAAAATGAGCCAATGATGATGATATCACTGTATATTTTGCATAATTATGTGTTCAATCATTCTGTAAATTAATTATAAGCGATGAGTCTACTGGGTATTTCTTCGAAATACTCATTCCATAATTTTAACAATATTTGCAGAATTCGGAGACGGTCGAGTGTGATGGGGGCAGTGGTGGCATGAATTAATAGTCGAATTAATCTTGGATTTTTAGTGTTTGAGGTGAGATCGTGATTGTAATTTTCTCTTAGTTGGTCGTTCATTATCATGTAATTTATCTCATACATTTCGTCGGGGCCCGAACATTTTTGTCTAGTGTTATAAAGCTTCTCCCACGTCCAAATCCTATTTTATTATTATGACATTGTTCCACGCATGTTGGAATTAGTTTGAGAGAACACGAGTGGGCTATGTATTTGTATCCACATCTATGGTGCCAAAAATGAGGTCAACAGAATAATGTCCGTGGGAAACGTCATTATAACCACAGACATTCTCATGGAAAAAGTTTAATAGAATATAGTTGGGCATCCCCCTTGAAAAATGAATTGTTCTTGATAAAGAACAAGAGGAAACCCCAAAAGTTGGAAAAAATTTAACACTGTAGTTAAGGATTAATGAGTTCAGTTCGTGATGTCCCTCCTAGGAGGGTAAAAGAAAACATTGATGAAGAGGCTCCAGTGGGTCGGGGCCAACACCACCACCACCATAGGCATAGTGCGATGAGGGTAGTTGCTCAACTTATTCAAGAGATAGCAACCATGGCTACCAACTTAAGGAATATCACCGACCAAAACATGGTCATGCAAGAACTCCTCATGCAGATGCAAGGCAAGTGATGACCTCTAATATATCTTTTTGCACTACAAGGATACTATTCACATAAGGATGAAGTCCAAAGTCAGAAGGCCCTTGAAAGGGAAGTGGGGATTGATATTTCCTCGAACTATGCTTCTAGCCAACCCACCTAAATCCATGTTGACATGGATGATAATTTTCCTCTCGAATATGAGCTAAAACACATACCACAAATGTTTGTTACTATGTTCAATAGAATCAGCTCCGTGGAAACCAGGCATACACCGCAACGGCCATCTCCTGTGATCTAGACATCGAAGGAAAGGCATGGACATGCTCTAGGCCCTACCCCACCTAGAAATAGGCGCCACATAAGGAAAATGGTAAGGGACCAGGTAGGGCCATCTCATCTTCCACCCAGATATCAGGTTGATGAAGAAGAAGATTCGAAAAAACCCCAAAGATCTTGTGAACTCAATGACGACGACGAAAATTTGCCTTTTTCACAAAAACTAAGAAATGCTCATGTCTCGAGTCAATATATGTTGCCAAAAATACCAAAGTATGACGGAGGATGCAACCCTACTAAGCATTTGAATAGTTATAAAACACATATGAGTCTGAGAGGCACCACCACCGCCATCAAATGTAGAGCCTTCCATCTAACTTTTAGTATGGCAGCTTAAATTTGGTACAGTAAGATACACCAGGAAGTATTAGGAGTTGGGCCAAAGTTCAAAAGTACATTCTTGAAAAGATTCATTGTGAGTAAGGAAGAAGATGCTCATATCCAACGACTCAAGACATGAGGCAACAAAACGAGAAGACATTGAAGAGTTTTTTTTTTGCCCGCTTTACTGACCAGATAACATATTGCATACAAGTGACCAATCGAAAGGCATTATCTGCACTATGAAGTGGATTAAACATGAACACCCTCTTCTGGAGGGATGTATAGAACTAGAACCCCACTAACTATGATGCCTTGTAGGAAATGATGAGATATGAGATCATCAATGGGGAGTTGATTGACCACCAAAATAGGGGTAGAAGGGGTCTTTAACACCCGCAGAGACAGCGTGGAAGAAGACCTACCCCTTACCTAATGGACCACCAATAGAACCAGGCTGGTAATGAAGTTCCCAATTCCAACCAAGCACTTGCCACAACTACATTGAATATGGTGCCCACGCTGGCTTACGAATGAGTGAACCCTGAAACTAACATGAGGCAGACTAGATCCAGACAGAGGGCCCCAAAGAAGGAGAGGTAGAAGGCAGGGTTTGTAACATATGAGTAGGCCTAACATCTCTCAATATTGTACTTATCATCATTCCTACAATCATGACACAACTGACTGTAAAGACATAGCCCAACACCCTTGACATGTGAATGCATGAAACAGCAAAAGAAATGATAAAGAAAGGCCTAGGCATGAAGAAGCTAGATCCTCCGGTTAGGAGCCATCCCCAGGCAGAGAGAATGCAATAAAGAAAGGCCTAGGAAAGTACAAGGAACCGTAGGAATTCCCGACTGATATAAAAGATGCTCATATATGTGAAATTGATATGATATTTAGAGGACCCTACGTTGAGGGCAATATAAGGAACTCTCAAAAGAACTATGCTAGAGAAGTTAATAACCCTCTAATGACTAAATACATATTGGGGAGTAGTTCCTGAAGGCAGTTACCCCCCATTACTTTCACTCATGAAGATGTTAAGGGTATACACTTTGCTTAGTGTGACGCCCTCGTGGTGAAGGCTGATGTGGCCCGAAATGGGTTAAAGCTTATGCTAGTTGATAATGGTAGCTTCGTAAACATCTTTTTTGGGGCCACTTTTAATAAGATGATCATTGATCATTAATTAATCCCCATCACAACTCCCTTGTACGGCTTCATGGGTGACACATCATCTCAAGGGAAAAAATAACATTTTCTGTAAAAATGGAAGAGCTACCCCCAAATAGCTCTGAATTTCATGGAATTTTTGGTAGTAGATAACAAGTTAGCCTATCATGGGATGCTCGGTAGACCCAACTTAAAGGACTTATGGACTATCATCTCCATTTACCACATATGTATAAAGTTCCCTACCAAACATGGGGTTGCCACAGTTAGGGATAACCAAAAGGAGAAAGGGAATGCTACCTAAATTCCATAAAAAAAAAGCTAAACCCAGGGATATCAACGTAGTGCTAATGGATGTTGATATAGTGGACGCTCCAGGAGACCGAAATTTTGATCAAGAAGATGTTGAAATTACGGAGGCCCTTGAGCAGATGGTCATGATCGACGAGTTATACCATCGTATTATTGAGTCTGAATCCTGAGCAGCATAGGTGAAGGAGCTACAAAGCTTCCCGATAGATCTTCAAGGCACCACCAAGGCACTGGAGGTGGGAAAAGACCTATCATTAGAGACCAAAAACTCTAGGATTTTTTGTGCAAAAATTCTGATGTCTTTCATGGAGGAATGAAGAAATGGTAGGCATTGACCCCAAGATCATTTGTCACTTCCTGAAAATTGACCCTAAGGTTGTCCCTCATACACAGAAGAGAAGAGCCCACTACCCAGAAAGATATGAGACCTTATAGGAAGTACAAAAGCTGATAATGAACAGCTTCATTAGGAAGACTGTTTACCCAAAGTGGGTCTCAAATCCAGTCTTGGTAAAAAAATACAATGACAAATGGAGTGTGTGCATAGACTTCTCCAACATTAACCAAGCTTGTTCAAAGATAATTTTCCCTTTCCAAGGATAGACCAACTCATGAACTCCATTGCTGGACACGAGCTATTGAGCTTTATGGACGCCTACTCAGACTATAATCAAATCTCCATGTACTCGACAGACGAGCAAAATACCTCTTTCATTGCTGACAGAGGTCTTTATTATTACAAGATGATGTCCTTCGGGCTAAAAAATGTTGGTGCTACTTACAAGAGACTTGCTAATAAAATGTTTTCCAACCTCATTGGTAAAACAATGGAGGTCTACGTGGACGACAATCTCGTAAAAAGCTTAAAGACGGATGACCATGTAAGGCACTTGGATGAGACTTTTCAAATCCTACGAAGGTATGAGGTTGAACCCCCTCAAGTGTGTGTTCGATATTGCTTCTAGCAAATTTCTAGGATACATGGTTAACCAAAGGGGAATAGAGGTGAATCTAGAGAAATTTTGAGCTTTGGCGGAGATGAGGTCTCCTAAAAAACAAAATGAGGTGCAAAGCTTGATCGGGCGTATGACGGATTTAATCCATTTCATCTCGAAGGCTACCGATAATTGCCTCCTAATCTTTAAGATCTTGAAAGGATGTAAGAAGTTCCAATGGATGGAGGAATGTGAAGAGGCCTTCCAGGGTTGAAAAAGCTCATAGAATAGGCCCCATCATCTCAAAACCCAAGTCCGAAAAGGCTTTGCAACTCTATTTGGTCATTTCTAATGAAGTCATCAGCGCGGTTCTCATAAGAGAAGAAGATACCCTCGAATTGCTTGTCTATTATGTGAGTAACACACTTTTGGCTGTCGAAACTTGTTACCCTAATATGGAAAAGTTAGCTCGGGCCTTAATTACTGCATCTAGAAAGTTGAGGTCATATTTCCAAGTTCACATGATACTCGTGTTGTCAAAATATTCACTAAAGCAAGTACTTCAAAAACCTGACTCTTCTAGAAAATTGCTAAAATGGACGGTTGAGTTCAGTGAGTTTGAGATTGTTTTTAAAATGAGAGTCGCTATCAAAGGCGCCATTCCCTCGCGGACTTTGTAGCAAAATTTGCCAACATTCCGGAGATGGACGAAATAATAGTGCTCATAGAACCTCTGGAACCTTACATAGAACTTGTTTGTAGATAGTTCGTCTGAAGATACAGGCTCATGAGTGGGTAAGTCCTGATTATCCCCAAAGGACACAATCTTATATGCGCAGTGAGGTTCGGGTTCAAGGCTACCAACAACGTGGTAGAATATGAAGCATTACTAGCCGGCTTAGGGTTAGCTAAAGAAATGCAAGTGAAGAGGTTGCTCATTAACAGTGATTCCTAACTGGTAGTTAGCCAGGTAAATGGTAACTTCATGGCTAGAGATAAGAGCATGGTCACATATCTGAAACTGGTGATAGATTTACTCCCATATTTTGAGAAATTTGAGTTAGCTCAAATTTTGCGTGTTAAAAATGCCCAAGCCGATGCTTTGTCCAAATGGCTAGTTGCAAAGACTAGAAACTACCAATGATTATGCCGATTGAACACCTCTTAGATTCTTCCACTACTAAAGTAAAACAGGTAATGTGGGCAGAAGGAATGCCTACAAGGATGTAACCTATACTAGCATTTCGTAAAGATCAAACCTTCCCTAGCAACAAAAATGAAGCTTACAAACTTAGTAGGAGGGCATCTCACTTTGTATTCCAAGTTGATGTGCTATACAAAAGAGGTTTTTCATTACAACCCTCCCAAGAGCTAACAGTGATATCCAACCCAAAACTATTTGCCAAATGGGGGATCGACCTTATAGGCCCTTTACCCAAGGGTAGGGGTGGTGAAAGTTTTTTTATAGTCAACATTTATTACTTTACAAAATGGGTTGAATCCGAACCTTTGGCCAAGATCATAGAAGCCAACACTTCTAAGTTCATGTGGAAGAATATGATACGTTGGTTCTGAATTCTTCCTTCAATAGTTTCAAATAATGGGCGTCAATTTGATAGCAAAAAGATCAGGGACCTATGTTAGGAACTTGGGATTAAGAAGCATTTTTCAACACCTCACCACTCCCAAGCAAATGGACAAGTAAAGGCCGTAAACAAATCCATTAAGTATAATTTGAAAAGAAAACTTGACGCATCCAATAGAGCATGGGTTGATGAACCGCCGAACTATTGTGGGCAATTCGAACTACAAGGCAGACCCCTAACTGAAGAAACCTTGTTCTTAATGGCTTATGGTGCGGAAGCAATGAGCCCGGTGGAAGTCGGGTTACCTTTTCCCTGCCGATTACAATTCAATGAAATATCCAATGACGAGTTGAGAAGATGTGAGCTCAATTTCTTCGATGAAAAGAGAGATGAATCCCAAATAAAACTAGCTGCATATCAAAGGAAGATGACTTGTTACTACAATGCGAAAGTTAAGAAAAGATCTTTCCAGATAAACGAACTCATGCTTTGAAAATTTTTCCTATCCTCCAAGGAATTAGGGATAAGCACGTTAGGTCTGAACTCGGAAAGATCGTATCACATTAAAGAATGGCTACGACTAACATTTATTGGATAGAAGACCTGGATAGAAAAAAGTAGACTCGTCCATGGAACATAGAGCATCTTAGAATACACTACCAGTGATTAGGTTTAACGGCTATAGGAACCTTCAGCCCTTATAAATATCTTGAAATGATTTAATAAAAGTATGTTTTCGTCTATTACATCTAAAGCACAAGCCTCCCATGACGAAGTTGAACGTCTTGGGAGAAATCCCTATATGGATTAACCATCCACCATGTAGGAAAGCGTGGGCGCCTTGGAAAAGATAATGGGATCCCAAAACATCATTGGCTCTCCAATACGTACAGTACAAGCCTCCTATAAGAAAGTTGAACGTTATGAAAGAAGCCCCTACATGGATGAACCATCCACCATATAAGAAAGCGTGGACGCCTAGGAGAAGAAGATCAGATCCCAAAAGGGATTACCTTATTGGCTCTCTGAGGCATATAATACAAGCATCCTATAACAAAGTAGAATGTCCTAGGAAAAGCCTCTACATGTATTCCATTAAACAAGAATTTTGTACAATTTGGGGCCTCAGCCAGTACATAACAAAACAAAACAAAAAAATCATATACTATGCTGGAGGTGGCAGGGAGTTTGACGTCATAGCAAGTGCTTTAGTAACTGGGGCTTTTAGGCCTGACGCTTCGTCCTCAAAAGCACCATTTTGGCCTTTTGTTTTCGTTGCATAATCAACTGGGATTTGACGTACCTTTTCCAAAAAATCCGCTTTCAATTCAGAAGCATTGAGCTCTAGGTAAATCTCTCATACTCTCTCCACTACTTCAATGTAGGCAAATCTTTTCCAATAGGTGCCAAAGTGCTGATACTCTTCCGTTAGATGAAAGTTGGAAATGTAGTCATTCACTGCCTCATCAGAGCCTCAGCCTTAGCTTGCTCAGCCTACTTTTCATAATGTCTTATTTAGGTCTCCAGAAACCCATTGGCATCCTTGAGCCCAACGTTCTCTAAATTGACCTTCTCCAAAACTTCGACTGTTCTCTTCTGATGATTGTTTGAAGTTTCAGCCTTTTTGTCAAGGAAGTAACCTCGCACTACAATTCGGGGACCTCCCTCTTCAAAGCTTCAATCTCCGCTAATGCAAAATCTAACTTAACGCCTCTTCAGCTTGTTGGGCCCTCAGCTCTTTAACTTCGAGTCTTATTTTCTTTATATCTTCTTTCATTGAGGCCTTTTCAATTGACTTCTGATTGTGTGTCTGAGTATCTTTCAGTACTTCTTGACACTCAAGGGCGGTCCCAAAAGCCCAGGCACATTAGCTCACTAGGTTTACCGTCAGATCCACAGCATCGCAGGTAGAGACATAGTTCTACCATCTTTTAGTCAAAAACTTGTAAAAATCGGCAGTGGCGCTACGGGCCTTAGGCTGCAGCATCTCCATTATGGCTGGGGAAATCTCCTTATCTTGCCCAACCAAGAACCTTTCGGATTCCCCAGGGGTCCTCGCCACTGGTGCCTTTTTTTACGGCCTCTTCACTGGACAGTCTAAGCTTGAAGGCCTTAGCAGCATTAAATAAAGCATGCATATGCTTCAAAAGATAAGGTTGGTAGCTGAGGATATGGTGGCGTCGAACTTGCCTAAAGAAAGGCTGGAGCTACGAGTTAATTTCCTTTTGTTTTGGGGCTCTTCTAATTTTCCATTGCCCTTAATGGCTTTCTAAACCCCTTCATCCTCGCTCTTCTCAGTATGTTCCTTGTTGAGGCATCTAGCTTCCCCATGACATGCTTCGTACTTCCAGGGGACGACTTTAAAGCCCTACAGTTCACTGCGGATATGGCACTTAATATCGAAGCCATGTCAAGGGTAGGGAAATTCTTCCTCCCAAAGTTATCTGCAACAAGTGGAGATTATGTTATAATCAAGTATTATGTTTCAAACAGAGGGCTTCGATATTTACCTTTAGAAGCCATCAATCCGAACTCCAGAAAGAATTTGCTTCGGTTGATTAGGCAGTCAAAGTTAAGTGATCTTTATGGTCGCTGGTAGATATCTTCGATAACGTCCTACTTGGCCTAGAAAATTTCGAAACGAGTCCCTGAAACTATAAAATAAAACATCATACAGATGTTATAAATGAAGTACCAAGTTTCAAAAAAAGAAAAAAAAATGGCTCACAAACTTCGGAGTACTGGGTTGGTACGATGCAAGCTGGGGCTTTATCCCCCTCAACCATCTGTCATTTGTCCCTAACCAAGAACCATGACTCCTTCCAATCCTTTATAGAGGATAGCAGACCCACCACAGAGAAGCATGGGCCCCAAGGAGTCATGTAGTACCATCATTTGGACTCTCCCTTCCCAAGTACCTGGGGTTGAAAAAGTGTTTGGAAAACACGAAGGGACATGTCATCGCTAAACAAGGTCTTCTTCCAAAGGAAATATGTCTCGACCAATTGGTTCCACACATTTGGTAATAATTGGGTGGGAGCCAACATGTAAGACCTCAGAACCACCCTAAAAAATTTGGCGTAGAGGTAGACACATACATGCCTTAAACAAAAACTCATTAACTACCACACATCTTGGCCTCGGATAGTAGACGTGTTCATGGGCGTCGAGCTCTAAAAGTTTTATGGAATACAGGATTCTATATTTTTCTCTAATTTCAACCAACTTTGTGGAGATAATTGTAAAGGGAATTTTTTCAGCCCTCCCATCCCGCCTCATTATCAATGGGGGCTTCACTCATTACTCAATAACCTCGGTCTAGTCCCTCAGACGCAGCCTGTTTCCCAACCCTGGCAATGGTGACCCTCTTATCGCTAGTACTCAACCCGAAGGCCATTAAAATCGAAAAAACAAAAGATGGTAAGGATAGAAAGATAGAAAGTTTCAAGGAAATTACCCAAACAAAAGGAAGCTCTAAGAATGCGACGTCGTCGAAGAACAGAAATGATTGATTTTTTTTTTTATTGCTAGATAAATTTGGAAGACTTTTGCAAAAGTGAAAAAATGATACAAAGAGCATGATTGTGGCTTTTATGGAAGAAAGGACGAAGTTCAACCATTGGATCTACATCTACTCCATCTAAAGAGTCCATTTTTAACTTCATCTGAGGCGTTGAATTCAAACAGTTTTTTGTCATTAACGCCTCAAATTGATTCGTGTCTCACACGCAAGAGCTTCGGTGCTTCAATATAAACTTATAACAGCGTGGCCATCATTGCGCATTCAATATGTAACGGCTGTACGTGTATTTTGAAATGCCTCGGTTGTCTTTCCTTGGTAATGTACAAAACATCAAATCATTGGCACAATTCTCAAAAGCATACTTTAATGAAAACAAAATAAGTCTCATCAGTTCAGCACTTTACTGCTTCGCTCAAAAGGAAATTTCAACTACTTTCGAAATAAGAGCCTCATCAGTTATCACTTCAATGCTTTGACTCAAAAAGGAAATTTCGTCTACTTTTGAAGCAAGAGCCTCAACAATTCAGTACTTCAATGCTTCGGCTAAAAAGAGGAAATTTTAGCTACTTTCGAAACAAAAGCCTCAGCAGTTCAACACTTCAATACTTCAGCTAAAAAAGGAAATATCAGTTACTCTCGAAACAAGAACTTTAGTAGTTCAACCTTTCAGCATCACGTAAGGATAGGACGTGAGAATTAGGTTTAGCTTCGAACTCCAACAATATATCAATATCTATATTTGGACTTGGGGGACTATTGTGTTGGTCAAAAACCTAACCGTAATAGGAAATATAATTGAAGAAAATTGGATCGAGACAAAAGTACACGCATGACATGAATAACCACACATGAATTTTGGGGACTATTGTTATGTTTCGCCACCTAGTGTAACGCCCCAATTTTTAATACACCTTGAGGTGTTACCAACAAAATTTTTCATGTACTTAAAATGCGAAACTATAAAATTCTATATTTCTAAATAAACAAATCATTCATGTACTTAAAATTTGAATCATAAAATCATATCTTTAAAACAATTCAAACATTCTCTAACTAATAAATTTGATAATCATGTTATTGAGCAAAATGAACTAATAAATCTAAATAAGAGTAGT
>CAIGRQ010054285.1:0-16504 GCA_903798375.1 Fraxinus sp. D2006-0159
AGGGGAGAGACGCGATGGAGAGAGAGAGTTAGGGTGGAAGGATGAAAAGGATTTGGTAGAGGACGCGTTTTCATTTTTAGTTGTTGGAAATGATTTTTCAAAATACCAAAAAGAACACATTTTCAACAATTTTAAAATAGACATTCAAAACACAAAACTCAAAACGAATTGAAAACTCAAAATAGAAAACTGAACCACGAAGAGAACGACCCCTAAGTGGTTGAGCAACACCAACGCGATATTACTTATTCCATTTTATTAAGTGGTTGAGCAACGCCGACGCGATATTACTTGTTCCATTTTATTAAGTGGTTGAGCAATGTCAATGTGATATTACTTATCCTATTTTGTTAAAGGATCAAGATGAGTCGACGCGATTATAGTGCTACCACTACTCAACCTAAGTAATATTTGAAGACGTGATTACTTGTGCAACAAAAATAAAGCAAACTGAAGCGACAACACTTGGAAGAAAATGTGCTCTATTAGTATTGCAGGAAAAGGCCGAAGCCATTACAAGAGAAAGTGATGAAAATTACAAAAGAACCTAATCTACATGAACTATCACCTCAGTCTCTGCTTCCCTCCCTTAGGGAGCATCTTCCTCTTTTCCCTCATCTTCATCTACCACTGGCCTTCCCCTGGTAGGGCCCCCAAACTCTTCCTCTAGAAACCCAATGTTTAGCTCGGGATGCCTCTCATGGAGGCGAGACATCACTTCCTTCGCAGCCCAAGAGGCCCAATACTTGGCAAAATCATCGTACTCCGGAGTGGTATGGAAGTTATCTTTATAATTCTACACCGTAGCCTCTCTAATTGTTTTCACTTCGGCCTTAAGGGAGTCAATCTCTTCAGTTTGGGCCTCAGTAAGCTTCTTCAGCTCACCCTTCTCCCTATTGGAGGTCAAGGCCTCCAAAGCTATCCTTTGATGCTCATTGGCATTGTCGACCCTTTTTGTCAGAGCTGCCACCTGGGAGACGGACTAATGAAACTCGTTCTTCAGTCGGTTGACTTGGATCTCAGAAGCATCTAACTTTGAAGCGGTCGTCACCCACTTCCCCTCCATCTCTTCAATCTCCTTCTTGGCATTGGCCACCTCAGCCTCCCAGGATCCCAAAGCCTTTAGCTTCTCTTCCAATTCATCATTTTTCTTGCGAATGCCTCGAACCAAGTCTTCTGCTAAGGCGCCCATGCTTAGTGCCCTCGTAACACACGTATTATTGGCAGTCAGAAGGTCCTCGATCTTGCACGAGACGGCGTGGTTGGCCCAGACTTCGGTCTAGAAATTACTATGGATCTGAGCAGCGCAGTTTCTGGGGGGGCAGCATCTCCAAAACTGCCTCGGGAAGGTCCTCTTCTTTTCTCCCCAGGAAATTGGTAACCTTACTTCTGGTAGGAACATTATCAGGCCCCTTCAACCTTTACTTTGGCTGCTCCCCTGAAAAGTATGTGGTTATGGGCACAATGGCCTGGGATACGGGCTGACCCACCACGGTAACGTCAGCATCAGCGGGAGAAGAAGGAACTGTAGCGTTTTGAGAAGAAGTGGAGGCCCCAGACGGATCCACCCATTTCTTCCTCCGCGGAACGAAAGAGGCTCCTTCGTGTACCACGTTCTCCTCAGCAGGCTGCTGACCAGCCCTGCTGAGAGCAAGGAGACTCTCCGACTACTTCTTGTAAGCAGACGAGCTGGTCTATAATGTTTTGGCGTTTGCCAAGCTCCAACGGATGGTGGCGAGATCGGACTTCAGTAGCCTCTTATTCTCGAAGTCCTCTGCAAAGGAAAGAAGAAAATAAGCTCACGAGGAAAAGCAACAAAGAAGAGTTGAATCGATAGTTTTACCTTGATTCGTCATCAGTCTATGTAAAACGAAGTGACGATTCTTGTCGATGACCTCCTTATAACTCCTCTCCGACAGAGGTATCTGGTATATCTGGCCGATGATGTCCCACTCCTCATCGGATATTTTGCACTTCGGGAGGGAATCTGCAAAGAACAATAATATTAAAACGTGAGCTAAATTGGTTAAGCAAAACCAGATCGGTACGGCTACTTACTGTAAGTTGAGTAGGTGGTGGGAATGGTCAGAGGCGCCATGGGATCGTTCTCCATGGTGTCCCACCGGCCAGAGGCCCAGAACCAAGAGCTTTTTCAGCCTTTAACTGATGAAGGTACCCCGTGCAGAAACGAAGAATACGACCCCCAGGGAGCCAGGTAGTACCAGCCTCAGCTCTCCTCCCCCCAGCTATAACTTTGGGGAAGAAAAGGGAGTGGAATACGCTGAAGGACATGTCCACCCCGATGCTGGCTCGACGCCACAGCATCCAAGTCCCTACCATTTGGGACCACAAGTTCGGCTTGAACTGGGTTGGAGCCAACCCATAGGACCTAAGCACTAATCTAAAGAAGGGATGAAAGGGTAGCCTCAGTCTGGCCCGGAGTAAGTGATCGCTCACCGCTATGCATCCTGTCCTAGGATAGCAAGCCCTCTCATGGGGTTCGGACAGGATAAATTGGATGTTATGGGGAACCCTACATACTACCCTACACCTCTCCATTTGTTCCGAAGCGATTTTGGAAGGGTATTTGGATGCCCCCATTGGATGGACGTGTCTACATGGGAGACAGGTCGTCTCCAAATATTTTTCCCAGCCATAATGGCCCTACTCAGTTCGTTCGGTGATACTACTATAGGCTCCCTCAAAGTTGAGCTCTCCTCACCTCGCCCCTTCTCACTCCCCCTCACAATGGATTGCTCACTCACCATATCAAAACTTTCGAAGGTTCTCAAAAGAAGATAAAGATGAAGAAGCCAGAAATTATGGTTATTACCTAGTTCAACGCAGAGAAGCTTTGCTAGCCGGATTTTACAAGAAAGTCGTTGGAGTTTGCCACTGACAGTCACCGGAAATAACATAAAAAAGGCGGAATCCAAGAATCTTTGAATGCTTTAGAGATTTTCGCAAAAGTAAAAGCTTCAAAATGAAAGGGATTGGCCTTTTATAGGCATCCCAAGGCTCGTCCCCAACAATTGGATCAACTCCCATCGCATCTGGACCATCCACACCTAAGGCCTCAAGATCACCGTTAAATTCAAAAGTCACCGTAATTCAAAAGTCACCAAGATGAACGGTCCCGATGAAGCGGTGAATATCAAGTACAATACGCGTCATCCCGAAAAATGGAAAGCCGTCGCCATTGCCATCATTACCATTTATGGCAAAGGAGATGTGTCTTGGAAGAAGCGGGCACCCCCTATACGTGCTTTGGGAAGACTCAAAAGCTTTCAAATCACTGGCGCGAAACCTAATGCTGTCTTCAGACCTATCGCTTCGACCACAACAGCTTCGCATTGTAACAGCTTTCCACGAGAGTTATCAACCCATATCACTTCGACCAGAGCAGAATTCCATGTTGCTACACCTCCTCACAAGGTTGCCAACTCCTATCGCTTCAGCCGCAGCAGCTTCGCATTGTAACAGCTCTCCACAAGAGTTATCAACCTATATCACTTCGGCCAGAGTAGAATTCCATGTTGCTACAACTCCTCATTGGGTTGCCAAATCCTATCGCTTCAGCCGCAACAGTTTCACATTATAACAGCTCTCTACAAGAGTTATCAAGCACTATCGCTTCGGCCGCAGCAGCTTCGCATTGTAACCGCTCTCCACAAGAGTTATCAACCCATATCACTTCGACCAGAGCAGAATTCCATGTTGCTACAACTCCTCACAGGGTTGCCAACTCATATCACTTCGGCCAAAGTGGAATTTGATGTCGCAACAACTCCCCACAGAGTTGCCAATTCTTATCGCTTCGGTGGTACCGCGACTTCGCTTCAGATCACTATAGAGTTACTGTCACTTTGTTTACCTAGCGTCGGTCCTTCCTCCCCATGCATCCCAACAGCCACTATAAAAGTCCTTGTATTATATGAATATCCATACATGGACTTGCGGGACTATTATTACGGGCCTGAGTCAGGCCCGCCACCTCACTTGCCACTTGCCGGCAAGGATTGCTCCACACTGTGCCATGCGTCAGCCGAGGCGATTACGCATAGGACGAGCTGACTGCATAAGCCGAAGTGATCGCTCTAGGGATGAACTGGCCATATGCCAGCAAAGGAACCGGACTCACCCACCCATCCGCGACACCTCGCAAATGCAAAGGTCCGTACTCCACTTCTACGACTCCGCTCTTGCCTCGTCTCGCTCCAACAAAGATCTTCCCAAAATCAAATCCCTGATTGTTGGGACGTGTGACATGACTCAAACAGTTAAGCTCAACTACTTTTATCAGAAGCATTAAATGCCAACCAACCTATGGAAAGACAGATTGACACCTAGAATGGGACGAGCCCTAAGGATCTCATAACACATGTCTCCTCATCCGATGGCTCTCCTCCTCCCATCCTTGGTATAAATACGCCCCACTTATGCTTGAAGAGGAATTCGAATCCAATTTTTCCTATTCCAACTCTAGCGTAAGCTTGTGCAAATTGGGTATCATTTTTCTTTCCCCCATACGTTAGCATCTTTACCATTATGTACCCTTTCACCGACGAGTATTCCACTGTCGGCGAACCATTCTCCGGTTAAACACATACTAACTTGACCGTCGAAGTGCTCGCGACCGCTCCCAAACCCTATAGGAGAGACCACGAGAGACTAGCGTTGTGCTACGTGTGCAGGGAAGAGTTGACTTGAAAACTTCTTCCGTTGGCCACGTTGGAGCCATTTTTCGAGGTCAACATATCTTACTTTTGATTATGTCCAATTCTAGTATAGAATTTACAATTTGCCTATTTCTTCCTTAACAAATTGACTGATTCCAAGGCCTCCTAAAAAATTTTGAACCGTTCTTTATCACTTCAAGTCTTCTCTTCCAAATGCGATAAAATACTCTTTCAAAAAAATTTGAGACGCCATGAATGCAATCAATTTGTTAAGATTATTTGTTAAATTTGTAAATGTAATATTTTACGAGTATTGTTTATTTTAATTTTCTTTAATTTTTTATGATTATTTATTAAATTTGTAAATGTAATATTTTATTTGTGTATAATTTTAACTCCATTTATATTGAAAGTAGTCGTTCTCAAACTCCAAGAAAATGTGGATTCGAACAACTTGACTCGACCAATGGGACCAATGAACAAATCAACCAAACCAAGCCAAGCACGAGCTTCACTCATGTCCAATTGAGCCGAGCTTGTATTATTAAGCAGCCAACCCTCGGCCATTACCATCCCTACTTTCAAATTACTATGATTTTGGGAACAAAATTTCAGAAATGTAAAAAACAAAAATGAAATTCTAAACTATTTGGATTGACTAATTCCTTAATACTTGATTTAGCAAATTTTTAATTATCAAAATTAAAAGTTAAACCTAAGCTTTGGCCTAATTTTCGCTATTAAATTAGTGCATTTTTCTATGGTTGATTTTCATTTTTTTTCCCTCAATACGAATATTGTCATCATAATGTAACCTTATTTTTAGCACTTGCGTAAAAGTGAAGATTCGAATATGTGGTTAAAAATTTAAAAAAATTATGAAAAAACGTGAAAAATATGATTAAAAATGTATATGAAGAAAAGTGTTTTTCAAATATTCAAGGGCTTAACCTCTTAGATTTGCATAAGGTTACAAATGATGAAGAAAGTTGATTGAAACTCTTTTTAAGTTAAAAACATGTTCGGTTGTTTAGACATTAGAGTGGCTTATTTCATGCTTATGATCACGAAAGAGAAACTTCTTAAAAGTCATGTCAAACGTGTTCTCAATGAGTGGAGATGAAATCTAAGTCACAACGGTTGAAACAGAAACAAATATTTAGTAGAGGCTGATAGAGACTAATAACATGAGAACTATAATCCTCAGATAGCGAGCAAAAGGAGCCAAACAGTTTCCCCAGACAATGGCAAAAGCTTAGACATCATAAGTTAATATATATTTATACCAGTAGCAAGAAATCAAAACTCAAAATCAATCTTCAGACCTGACTTCCATCTCCTACAGCACATCAAGGCATTCATCATCTCTGCCCCTGAACTAATGACACAATAATCAGGTGGTCTATTTTCCAAGTAATAGTAAGCATCGTATGAAGTGGCCACTGATATAGGGATAGCCAAGAAGTGACCAGAAACGTTTTTTTTTTTTTTTTTATGTACTTATCAAGACTTTGAAGCATTATCTTAGCCAAGCAGCTAGCAAAAGAGATTGAACTGGTGACTTCAGGAATTAAATTTGCACGAAGTTCCTGAAGATTTTACAAAGATTTGTTAGCGGTTGAATGTTTTGTTTCACACACCTGTTTTGCAACATTGTAAACAAGGGCGGACGCAATCTTTTTAGGTTATGGGGGCACAATTAAACTTTCAAAAAGTGACGAAAAAATTAAAGTAAGAGATATCTTATTAGTTATTACAATTGTTCTCTACGTGTTTTCATATTTTGATAACGTTCCATAATTACATGATTTTCAATCTTGTCAAATACATCTTTGTCGATATATGCAATCAAACTATCATTCAACCATTGATCTCCAATTCGATTGCACAAACGATTTTTGACATAAGTCAGCGCAGAAAATACATCTTTCTCAATATATGCAATCAAACTATCATTCACCTATTGATCTTCGATTCGATTTCGCAGACAATTTTTGACGTAATTCATTGCAGAAAATGATCTTTTGACTGTAGCTGTAGGCACGAAAAGAACTAATGCTAATGTCACAAACTTGTAGACTAATGGATTCACTTCATGTTTATTCTTCGCAACCAACTTCTATGCAAGATCACTAATGCCTTATAATCCTTCAAAATCTTCGGAGGTACACATATCAAGAACATATGTATCTAATTGGTCATCAAGTTCTCAGATATCTGTTGTGTCAAAATATCCGATAATAGTGACGTAGTCGAATCACTTTGATTATTTTGAAAAGCACATGCTCTTCATATCATCTTCATTAAATTAGCTTTCAGCCTTCGTTCTGTGATTGGTTCTTGGAGGTGAAAACATCAAATCCACAATCCAAATACCAAATTACTATTTCCTACATATCTGTCAGAGTTTTAAAGATCAAGAAAAGGTGATTGGAGTTCCAGTCGTTGAATAATGCAGAGTTTTTCGTTGATTCACAAGAGATAGACGAATTTATAAAGTCGGGAGTTACTGCAGGATCGCACAATCTAGAAAGACTTTGAAAACTACAGTAGGGAGTTGGTGCAGGAGCACGAAATTTAAGAGAGCTATGGAAATCGCAGTCAGGAGGTCAGAAAGTACTAGTGGTAGTCGTGTCTGGCGGACCATAAGTTTTAATTCGTTTATAGTGAGTTGTTAACTGGCAAAGTGCTCAAAATTTTTACTTAGTCGGGGGTTTCTCGTGATCATTACTTGTGTTTGTTTATTACTTTTATAACTGCGGTATTTCAACATATGAACAATTGAATTATATGATTAACCATCTAGATATAATTAATAGTGACTTGTTGCTAATTAATTATTAAGTTTTTAATTCCGCATAATCATTTATTCACCCCCTTCTAGGTGTAGTTTGGGTCGAATATCGTTATTTCAATTGATATCAGAGCCTGATTTCGTGTACTAACCTTAAATTTTTCTAGATAAGTCAGTTCTTGTCCGTGCCTCCATTTTTTTATGGAAGCAACTATGCTTATTGGAAAGTTCAAATGTGAGATTTCCTTATAGCATTAGATGAGCATATTTGGATTAGCGTTCAAACGGGGTGGACTGCACCTTCAACCATTGTTGCTGGTCTAGTTACACCAACTGATATTTCACTTTGTACTAAAGATGATTTAGCTGAGTGTAAATGGAATAGTAAGGGTCTTCATGCATTGTTCATGGCTATATCTGTTGAAGTGCTTCGATTTGTGAGATTGCTAAAGAAGTTGGGGACATCTTAGAAACCACACACGAGGGAACTAAAATTGTTAAAAATTCTAAACTGCAAATGTTAACCTCTAGGTTTGAAGAAATTAGAATGAAGGACGATGAATCGTTCGATGAATTCTATGCGAAGTTGAATGATATAGTAAATTCGAGTTTTAACCTAGGTGAAAAGATCATCAAGTCCAAAATCGATAGAAAAGTCCTTAAATCCTTACCAGGAAGGTTTAAACCTAAGATCGCGGCAATTGAAGAGAATAAAGACATAGATGCATTTAAGATAGAAGAACTCGTATGTTCCCTTCAAACCTATGAACTCACCATATCTCTCGAAAAATGTTAAGTCCATAGCCATGAATGCTATTAGGGAAGAAGAGAGTGAGTCAACTGATGTTGAGACTTTTAGGGACGACGAAATAGCTATTTAGTTAAAAAATTTCAAAAAGTGATGAGGAATAAGAGAAAACCTCAAGAACGAAACAATGATGTCCCTAGTAAATCTTCGAAAGATAAGCGTGAGAAGAATAACCCTAGGACCTCTAATAAGAAAACCCATTTTGTTGATATCATAAGTGTTAGGGTTTTGATCACTATAGGAATGAATGTCCTAACTTGAATAAGAATTTGAATAAAGAAAGGCGTAAGGCATTAGCAATGACCTTGAGTGATGATAAATCACATTCGAGTGTTTAGAGTGATACCTCTGGTGGTGAGGATGAACAGAATTTTATGGCCTTCACATCTATAGCTATGATTGAATCTGATAAGAAAAATGAAAAGGTTGAAAATGATGAACAGAATAAGATTCATGAGTCTTATCGTGAATTATTTAAGGAAAGTTTTAAAATAAAGAAGGTCAATAAAGCTGTACTGAAAAAAGTTAATGAACTTGAAAGAAAGAGAGAAAAACTCAAAAGTGACCTTCAGGACTCTACCAAAAATTTGGGTGAGTTGAAGCTTGTGAATGAGAACTTAGAAGCCAAAGTGAAATCTTTAACGAGTGATCTTGAAAAATCTAATACTCAACTTCATTTTTTTATGAGTGGTACTTAGAAACTCAACAATCTGTTAGGGATGAACGAACCAACTGGAAATAGGCATCGTTTGGGTTACGTTCAAAATGGTAATACTGCTGCTAGTACATCCAAGACCACGTTAATCCCAACCACCAATAAAACTCGAAATACTGTTAATCCTGAACCCAAGGATAAGAATGTCTTTGGATCGAGACCTACCAGACAACGTAAGATCAATCATTCTAAATATCGGCAACAACCTCCAAGTAGATTTGAACTTAGATTTATTTCCACCTATCACCATTGTGGCGCATTGGGACACACAAGACCTAGGTGTCATAAACTCGTGACTAGAAGTAAAAGTCAGGATTTCTCGAGCAATGTTGATTTCCTCGCAAATCGAGTTAGCTATTTTACTGAGATGATGACTCAGCTGGTTAGAGTCACTTCTACTTATAAGAAGGTTTGGGTTAAGAAGAGTGACTTGAGAGTTCGTGAGATTGATCATGCTCTTAAAGGTAAGAACATTCATGTATCTCTTTGATTAGATACTTAGGTGCATACATGTCCAGTTCGTTGAGTCCATTCATTCTTGCATGCATTTCACTTATTTGTGTTTTGTTTTGATATTTCTTTGTGTGCTTCGTACTTTCATGCATTATATTAAAATAGAAATGAAAGGGGGGTGGGGGAATGCAAAGCAAAATATTTTTAAAAAAAAAAATTATAACCATACGGGACATTGTTTTTATATCGTAAATATACAATGTACTTGATTTTGTTGGTTGTGATCAAGCATGAGTTTAACCGATGAGCTGTAACATAGTTTTCATTGCTAGCTTAGGTTATTTATAGAGTACTTAGTGTAGGTGTCTTCATATATCAGCTGGATTGCACACACTATGATATTGTCAGTAGGACTTTACCGCGTGTGTGAGATTTGAAATGAAAATCACATATTAATAAGGTGACTTTGAACATGACCTTATTTATTAGACATAAACTTGAATTTATCCCCGGTATTAAAAAGCTTAATATCTTATATTCTTGTTCGGAGCCTATTTGACTCGAGCAATTAAGCATGCGGGATTTCTTATAACTTGATGCCTATGGTCAACTAACTTGAATTAACTGGCATAAAGCTCACTACATGGGTCATTTTGGTCACTTAATGGAGAAGAGTCTGCACTTAAGATGTGAAAAATAATTATGAACTTAAAATATTAAAAGTTGTGAAAATAAAATATGCTAAAAGTTAGGGGAAAAGAAATTTTCCATCCCAAATGAGCTTCTATGTATAGATTCTAATATTGCTTTACATGGTTTGACTTTCATAAGTAGAAGAATACATTTATTGACAGTGATGTTCTGCTTATCTTTTTTCACAAAATTAAGATTTGAAATCCTACTTACAAAGGATTAGTGTCACTTTATACATATGGGTCAATTATACAATTTACTACATGCTTACCTGAGTCATGTATGTGGGAATGGTTATTGTCCATTGCTCATACTTGTGCATGCTAACAATTGTATTTTTGGATTATTGTATGTTAATTCTTGGTTCCTTGTCATTTTGTGACAAAAAGGGGAATATATATTTTTGATGATGATGGAGTAGATATTTTTGGGTATACATGATATATCTTAAGTTTTTTGACTCAAAGGCATTATATGATAATATGATAATTTCAATATTGTTAGATTAAGTTTTGGTGCTTTGTAGTATCAATGTTTTATTTTGATATGTTGTGTTGCATTGATATTACATCTTAATTAAGCTTATGGTATGAAACTGAAATGATGTGTTATGAGTTATAACTGTTTGAATTAACTGTTTAAATTATTTTTACACTTAGTACTGTTTCGCATACATTTTACATTGAGTATTTGAGTTGTTTATTTCATGAAACATGTTTTGATAAAGGAAAAGTAGAATTCAATCAAAATAGTTAGTGTTGGTTGTGTCAGTCATTTAGTCTGTAATTCTTTTCACTATTACCTTAACTTTAGATTGTAATTTTGTCACAGAATGTCAAAATGGGAGTTTGTTAGGTATTTGGTGTAATTAGCAAGTTTGTGAATAAAATGGACTAAAATTAATATGTTGAAAATTAATATGTTGTAAAAGTCAAAGAGTTAGTTGCAAATAGTAGAATTTAAGTTATATTAGGTCTAGGGTTCGAGAATGAAAAAGAGGAAAAAACGGCGCCGAAATTTCGCTAGATTGTCGCCAAAACTTGGATCGAGCGTTAGAAACAGAAATTGTATCGCTCGCGTGTCGCCGGACTTTGCTCGAGCGACACACTATCGCTCGCTTATCGCCCAACTTTCGCTCGAACGATAGGGTTATTCAGAAAATTTTAATGCGCATTTTTAATGCTTTTTGTCTTGCCCATTCAATCCCAAAACTTGAACTATAAATACCAAACGTCTCTGAACGTAAGTTCTAAGGTTGATCATTGTGAAAAACACATTCTCTTCATATCATCTTCATTAAATTAGCTTTCAACATTCGTTCTGTGATTGGTTATTGGAGGTGAAAAATATCAAATCCACAATTCAAATACAAAACTGCTACTTCCTATATGTCAAAGTTCTAAAGATCAAGGGAATGTGACTGGAGTTCCAGTCGTTGAAGAACGCAGATTTTTTCGTTGATTCACAAGAGATAGACGAATTTATAAAGTCGAGAGTTACTACAGGATCGCACAATCTAGAAAGGCTTTGAAAACTACAATTGGGAGTTGGAGCAGGAGCACGATATCCAGGAAAGCTGTGGAAATCGCAGTCAGCAGGTCAGAAAGTACTAGTGGTAGTCGTGTCTAGTGGACCATAAGTTTTAATTCGTTTATAGTGAATTGTTGACTTGCAAAGTGCTCGAAATGTTTACCTAGATGAGGGTTTCTCCGTGATCATTTCTTGTGTTTGTTTATTACTTTCATAAATGCGGTATTTTAACATAGGAATAATTGAATTGTATGATTAACCATCTAGATATAATTAATAGTGATTTGTTGCTAATTAATTATTAAGTTTTAAATTCTGCATAATCACCTATTAATCCCCTTTAGGTGTAATTTGGGTCGAATCTCGTTATTTCGGACACTATAAGTACTAGAATAAGAGGCGGCGGCGGCGGCATGAAAAGGGCGCTTCATATCCAAGGGTGACAATTTTAGGGTTTTTAACTCGTGGGACCGGGTTAATTCTTTTAGGGGATTATTCGAAGAGTTGATCTAAACCGTCCATTAAGAAGAGAAGCGCGGGAAATGTTTATTATGCATCTGTACCATCCATTAAACTTTTTCAGGTCTATACTATACCCAAAATCGAAAAGTAATATACACCAGACCAGGATTAATCGATCTGTTGGAAATGAAGCGCCACCGTGACACCTCCGCCTCCGCACCCGCCCCGGCCGCCGATGACGCTCAGAAAGTAGACGGTAACTTTTATCTGTTTAGCTTTGTCGAATGTGATTTTTAAAGTTACTATTTTGTATTCTGATTGTGCATAGTACTATTTCGTTCTACATATTTTTAGAAATTTTTATTTTTCCCCTTCTTTTGCTAAGCATATTTATTATTTATGATTGAACTTTGGCTGGGTTTGAGATTTGAATACTGTGAAAGTCTATTTATATGATGAGGAAATTAGATAAAAATAACCTTGAAATGGATGCTGATGGAAGTGTAAAGTTTAAATTATAACTAGTTAGAAATGAGTGCTCAACATTAGCCAAACATGGGCTTAGGCGATAACATACTCTTTGCTGATAATTTTGAAGTAGGAGATGATTCTTGTCATTGTGAATTCGAAGAAGGGATCGACCAGGGGGACGATTCTGTGGGATTTGAAGATGATAGAGATGTTGAAGATATTAGTGATATGGAAGATGATGACAATACTGCTATTGATTTAGAAAGAGCGCGACGAGGTATTGCCAGTTTCATATGTTTCCAGGATGTGACGCCGAATCTTGTAAAAAATGACGATTTCAGAAAATTGATGACTGAGAACTTTCCTTCTTTGACCTTGGATTCCGAGACAACCAAAAATGATTGCTTGAAGGTTTTTGAGGAAGCGAAATCAAAAACTAAATGTACTTTGAATAATATGGGCCGAATGATTCCTCTTTCAGTTGACGTGTTAACGTACTTAAATAGCCATGGTTCCCGCTATGACTTCGTATGTTTGGCCGCCCACTTCATTGACGACTCTTGGAACTTGAAGAAATGGATTCTTAGTTTTCAAAGGCTTGATTATATTGACGCGGCAATCTTGAAATCTATAGATGACTGGAACCTCGAGGATAAAGTATATACTCTGACCTCTGGAAATATTAACAAATTTGCATTCGATGAAATTATTGAGTCCATTAAGTCTCAGTTCAAGGAGAAGAACAGGCTGCCACTTGATTCTCGTCTTTTTTCTGTGAGTTGTTGTGCTGCAATGTTTGGTTTGATGGCACAAGATGCATTCGAAGATATATCTACTATCATCAGCAAACTCAAAATGCTACAGTGGTCGAGGTCTGAATCTATGTGGCATATCACAAATTCGAAACTGAAAAATTGTTTAGATATGGAAACACTGGGAGAATTCAATTCAGAAGATATTCGTAGGGATTATGATGTGCCTTCTGCAGATGAATGGGAGAAAGTTCGAATTGTCTATAGACTTGTGGATAATGCTTACAATGTTGCAAAGCAGGTTTTTGAAACAAAGCATCCAACCGCTAACAAATTTTTGTACAATCTTCAGGAGCTTCGTGCAAAATTAATTCTCGAAGCCACCAGTTCAGTCTCTTTTACTAACAGTGTGGCTAAGAAAATGCTTCGAAGGCTTGAGAAGTACATAAAAGAAACGTTTCTGGTCTTGGCGATTGCATCAGTGATGGATCCTCGTTGCAAGATGCAATACATGGAGTATATTTCCACGAAATTCGAAGACATAGATGGCATCTTTGAAAGTGGTGCTGTTTTGGAGGCTATTCAAAGCATCTATGCAGATTATGTGAGCCATGGAACTAAAATGGATAATTCTGAAGGTGCATCAAATCATAAAACAGAAGAGGGAAATCCAAGAAATGATAAAGAACAGTTTCCAAATTTTCCGGGAGGTCAAGAGTATACTGAATATGTTGAAGTCAATAATAAACCTAAAAAATCTGATCTGGATTCGTATTTAGAAGATCCTGTAGTACCTTGGGATGAAAACTTCAATGTATTGCGGTGGTGGAAATCTGAAGCTCCTAAGTATCCAAATGTCTCAAAAATGGCCCGAGACTTCTTAGCTATCCCTATATCAGTGGCCACTTCACACGATGCTTACTATTATATGGAAAATAGACCGCCTGATCTTCGTGTTATTACTTCAGGGGCGAAGATGATGAATGCTGTTATGTGCTGCAGGAGCTGGAACCCTGGTCCGAAGATTGATTTTGAGTTATTCTTTCTTGCTGCTGGTGTAAATATATTATAACTAGTGAGGTCTATGCTTTTGAATTGCCATTGTCTGGTGAAACTGTTTGGATCTTTTTGCTTCGTTTATCCTATTTTGAGTTGCCATGGCTGATCTAAGAAAGGTGTAAGAAATGTTTTTCAGTTGTTCAATCTAATCAGGTGTAATCTTAAGACACCTACTCTTGATATTGGAGATCCAAAATGTTCACGTGAACTCTTAGCCTTTGTTTGATAGTGATTTTTTAAAACTCATTTTCCCCAACTTTATTTTCAACTATGTATTTGCTGAATAAAATATTTTTTTTTAAAATTTTAATCGCACATTATACCAAAAACACTTTTCAAAAAACTTGCATCAAGCTTGTCCTTAATGTAAAAAAGGTTAAATATATATTTGTATTGAATCGAGAGTTGGTGACATTTGAGAATTTTTTTCTAGTTTGGTACATTTTTGGATACCCTTTTATTTTTTATTTTTTAACTTGGTAGTTTAATATGACGACAGACAATAACCGTACTTATTAATTTAAGTTAAGAGGGCAAAAATATGTCTTGTATAAAATTTTAAGGTTGTAAAAGTTTTCAACTTGACTCGTGGAATTAATAGTTATGAAATACACGTATTAATCAAATCGCTAGATTAAATTTGATTCAAGTTATCTTAAGTTCGTTTTGATTTTGAACCCAAAAGATAAATAAGTTGAATTGAAAATAATATTCATATTGTAGTTAACTGAAATTACAACGATAACAAATTGCAAAGTCTACCAAACAAGTGAAAATCTTCTTAAGAGTTTCATTGTAAAAGAATTTATAAGATGTTCTCTTTGTAGTTCTCGTGACACGAAAGGTGACATTGAGGATACATCGATGTTATAAAGCCTAGTTGAGCTTCATTTTTCTATTAAGGGTCCATTTTATTGCAAATGTGGAAAATGTGTGGAAAGAAAATAATTNTGGAAAATGTGTGGAAAGAAAATAATTTACAGAGAATTGAATTGCTTAAAAATTGTTTTACTGGCATTGTAATTAATTGTGTTTGACTGATATAATTTTCCACCTGAAAAATGATGAAAATTTGGTTCCGTTTGGCTTCGTTTTTTATGAAAATTGTCAATTAAAGTGATAATTTTTTCTACCCATTGGGTCTAGAATTTGTTTCAATTGCCAAAAAAAAAAAATTTATCATACCAACTACCATTCGTTTGGCTTTCTTTTGTATGGAATTTGTCAATGAAAGTGATAAAACATTTTACCATTGTATCTACAATTTTTTCCAATTTCCAAAAAAAACTTGGAAAATCAAAACCAACCAAAACAATAAGAATTCCTTTTCCTCAAAAAGCTGGAAAATGTGGAAAGGTGAAAAAAAAAATTCGAGGAAAATTTTGCTATCAAACAGATGCAAAAGTTCCATGAAAAATTGTGTCTATCAAACAAGGAGGTTGGCATAATTGTTGGGAGGTCGCCCAACTTGTTGGGAAGAAAATTTTTCGTCTAGGCATAATTGTTGGGAGGTCGCCCAACTTGAAAATCATCAACAGAAGCAAAATATTTGTAATGTGAGGCCTCCCCATTTTATACTGGGAGGGCTCCCAGGCCATTTCGAGAAGAAAATTTTGGTTTCCTTATTTCAACAGAACTCTTATGGAAACGAATCTTGAAAACGAATCTTGGGACGTCTTTTAAAACCTTAGGATCATCCAAAAGTGAGGAGAAGGGTTTTTATCAAGATTTTCAGAGAAAAAAGAGGTAAGAACATGAAGATCAACTCCAAGAACACAGATTCAATTGGAGATTAATCGAGGTGATGTCGTTCTTCATCTATTTTTCTGACTTTCTTCTCTCCACCATACTAGGCTGGATTAATTTGTGGTAGGAGAACAATGAACTTTGTAATATGATTTTTAATTCTTATTTTTACATTTTTGACATCAAAAAACATGTTTTGGAATATTTGAATGAGTTATATGATCTTATTTTCTCCATGATTATAGTGCACGATAATTATGTGAGTTTGGTGATTTATTTCATGCATTCGAGAGAAGGGAAATAAATTCGACATATATAAATCATCATAGGGTCCGATAGGGG
>CAIGRQ010054324.1:0-10899 GCA_903798375.1 Fraxinus sp. D2006-0159
AATTTTGGGGCGAGTCAAAATCTTGGGGGGGCGAAACTGAAAAATACATTACAAATTCACTAGAAATAGTGTACCACGGACAATGTTGCGGGGGCGACCGCCCCCCCTGCCCCCCTCTAGCTCCGTCTCTGGTTCAATGCCTCGGCCATAAGATGGCAAGGGATCAACTACATCCCAGTGACTGTAATCCTATAAAAAAGGGAAAACATAAAAAATACTAAAATTCAAATCCAACACGTCAAAGTTCAGGATAAGACCTCCAACTAAAATTCAAGAAACTTCGAATTTTGGGATTCTATGCAAGTTTTGCTCTTTTATTTAGTGTTCTTTATTCTTCTTGATATTTATTGAGAATGCTTCATGAAAGTAGAAGATCAATTGTACACAAAAATTTCGAGGGTAAAGATGTTGCAACACGAGCAGGTTGAGATAAATGTAACTTTTTATCTCCGGAGATCTATTTATTATGGGGATAAAATGACAATGATAAGAAGCCGTTGTGAGAATTTCATTTTTAACATTAATGCATCTAATCCTTCCTGCCAAACATGTTAGAAGAGGACAAATTAAGAGCAATACATAACAAAGTTATGATCCGTATCTTTCCATCCCTGGAAACATTATGCCATTGGACAGTGATTGATGGATTATTGGCTGCTTAAATAGAATACTAGCACTCATCGTCTCAAACTAACAGGCAATATATGGGCGTAAGAGAGGAACTTTCTGTGGTTTAGATTTATAACCCGTGAACCTAGAATAATGGCATTTTTTTCCAGAAAAAGTGTGAGATGGCTGATAAGATTGATGGTATCAATAAGCCACCTGCCTGCTGGAACATAGAGTTGGGCACCTCCCTTATCTGCAAAAGATTGAAGATTAAACATGGCGTTCTGAAACGCTAAAGTGTATAGTGTCTTCCCATCGCCAACAGCCCCAAATTCCGAGACGGATACACTGTGGGGTCTGGGTTTCGATGGCCAATCGAAATTGCATTCTCCATTTTATTCTGCTGTACTGTATTCTGCAGCATGGTTTAACGTCACGAGCAAGAGCAGGACTACCTGAAAAGAAAGGAGACAAAAAAAGAGGTAAAAAGCAAATCCATCAACAGATCAACGTTAGAATACTTTGAATTAGAATCTTGTCTGCTTTTATGCGGTTGATGCATGAGCAAAACCTTAATGAACAGCAGGCCAGATTAGATTCGTATTTAACTATAATACATTTAGTTATTAATTGAAAGTAAACTACCAGAATTGGTTTATATCTGGGCATTGAGAAACACTGAAGATTCAGCATTTTTAGTTTTGAAAGCCGACGACCACCTTGGTGAAGATAATGCACAGCTCTCTTATTTTTTTAATGGTCCTGCGCTCTTGCTATATGGTGCGAAGTTAGTATAAAGCTGGTGCTTTGCCTCCTCCACTACAGGAGGTGCCAGGGATTAGAGATGGCAACGGGGTGAGGCAGTCGGGGCAACCATTCTAGTTAAATAAAACAAAAAAAGAAGACAATTTGGCTTCATAAACTGCGGTTAGAGGGGCAAAAATCGTCCCATAATTAGAGATCAAAATTTAATTTATTTGCACTTTTTAAAAAAGTTCATGAGTAAGATTTTAATTTGTTCTTTATTTTTCTTCTCTTTATTTTTTTTATTTAAATAGAAGGGTATATTGATCATTTTTCGTTTAAAAAATGGTGAAATTGATGTTTTCTGCGATGAAGCGTTGAAATAAGGACGAAAATGCAAAAAAATGAAATGTATGTACGTTTTTCACAAGAAATGTCAAATGTAGGGACGTTTTGTACTATAAAGCCTGTTTTCCGCAAAGAAACGTTGAAATAAGAATGAAAAAATGAAACGTATGAACGTTTTCACAAGAAGTATCAAACGTGTTGACGTTTTGTGCTATTAAGCCGTTAAAATATCAATAGGTTTCAAATTAACGGAATTACAATTTAACGATTTTTTCTCTCTGTGTGATAAGGAATCCGACTTCTTTCCAGATCGGGCTAAACCCAATCCATTAACAAAGGCCACGGGCCGTAACGACATTGAATGGCGTGCTAAAATTATTAAGCTGACTAGTGAAAATTCCACACTTTTGACGTCAAAAAGTTTTATTCTTCAAATCAAAATCAGATTTACGGCTCCGATTCATTTTTTGTCCAAGCAACTGACCTGTGCGCGCCTTTTTCTCAATCGCCGGCGGGTTCCATTGATAACACTAATGGCGATTTTCGTAGCATCTCGTCGACTGTCTGGTAGATCGACGACCGCGACGTCGTTTTTGGCGGAGTCGTTGCGCTATACAACAAGCTTCAGATTGCACACGACTTCTTACAGGGAAGAAAGAGATACATTTGGGCCAATTCGTGTTCCCTCCGACAAGTCCGTACTCCCGTTCTTTTATTTTATACATTTAAGTATTTTGAAACTGGAACTTGTGTTTCTAGTTTCATAGGATTTTGTTCTAGGTTTATGTTTTTGTTCTTCTTGATTGAAATCCTGACTTGTGATTTTTAATTAATTACTTTTCTGGTCCTTTCTTACTCCAGTAGCCAAAATATACTGTATTATTGTTAACAATTTGTCAATGGAAAGGCGGGATTTGATCCTGCAGCTAGTGGATGGTTTTCGATGGGGTTGTATTAGCACAATTGGTCACCAGCATTTTCCAATTATTTAAAGTGATGAACAAATAACTAACAAACTGTTGTGACTACTATAAACAAACACATAGCATGAAGAGGGTTTAGAGCCCACCATTGACATAGTTAATTAATGTCATAGTTTGATTTGTTTAGAGTTTGTGTCGATCTTTGCATGAAGCACTTCATTCAATTTATCCATGAAGAATTCTTAAATGAGCCGACTTCTGAGAAATATTTCTGAATCGTGTTCTATCCTCGTTATTCTAATCCTTTCTGATAGTCTCCTCTTTGCATACATTTTTCAGATTATGGGGTGCTCAAACACAGCGATCATTGCAAAATTTTGATATTGGAGGCGAGCGAGAACGAATGCCTGAACCAATTATACGTGCATTTGGGATTCTTAAAAAGTGCGCTGCAAAGGTTGATAATGTGCTAACTTAGTATTCTCTTTTGGCATGGATTGCATAATCATTTTGTTTTTCATTTCTGTTTTGGGCACTTGTCTATGCAAGCACGTACGAACTGATGAAAAAGATAAGATCTTTCAATTGTATGATGAATAATTTTCCCCATCTAGTGTGATAATTGTTAGAATTATATAGTGTAGTTTAACTCTTTATATCATTTCTTATTAGTATATTCGTGTTTTAAGGTTTAATCTTCTGCATATTACTGTCTTACTTGAAGGTGAACATGACATATGGCCTTGATCCATCTATTGGGAAAGCAATTATGCAGGCTGCTCAAGAAGTCGCCGAGGGAAAGTTAAACGATCATTTTCCACTAGTGGTTTGGCAAACTGGTAGTGGCACTCAAAGTAACATGAACGCCAATGAGGTACTTGCAAGTTACTCTGGGGCAATATAAATATAAAATAGATTTTTTTTTGTCTGCTGCTGTGTCCATGTTTTAGATTTTTTTATCCACCCTTTCCTTTTCCATTAGGTAACCATATTGTGGCGATTTCTGTTGCGCTGACATTCAATTCGATAAAAAAATCCACTTAAATAATTATAGTGCTGGTGTTTTTAATTTAGCACAAAGTTCTTTCTTGAGACCTCTATCTCCACAGCAATTGTTTTCCAGGATTTATTCGTAACATATCATAGTCACTGATATTGCCCCTGAGGGTGTATTGCTTTACTTATTATTTTTTAAGTTTAACATTTCATCATTTTTATAAACTTCAAATACTTGAGCTGTTGCATTCTTTTGGATGTTTGATAAAATAATTGATATTTCTCTGTTTGGATTTAATGCTGTGACACTATATTTCATAGGTTATTGCAAATAGAGCTGCTGAAATCCTCGGCCACAAGCGCGGTGAAAAGTTTGTGCATCCAAATGACCACGTCAACAGATCGCAATCTTCAAATGACACTTTTCCTACTGTAAGCCTCTTTTGGCAATACTATTTGTTAGTTTCTTGCAGAGAAACCATTCTATCTAATTTTTGAGCTTGAAATATAAGTCTTGTTGTTTTATGTTTTGTTTTGTTTTATGTATAGGTAATGCACATTGCAGCTGCAATGGAAATCAATTCAAGATTGATACCTAACATGAAACAGTTACATACTTCGCTACATACAAAGGTTGAGTTAAGCTGTTTCTCTCCATCTTTGTTTGTTTAATTATTCATAAGAACTTCTCATTTGTGTCAACTGCAAACCTCATTAAGTTATAGTTTCGGATCGAAACTTGAGAGTGTTTTTCCTAGTTTTCTCTTTATATATATCTTTCATGTGCATGCATCTTAAATGAAAATTTAATAACATGCTAAGCTGTGGATTTGGCTTCACCTAAGGTTGTGAATGCTTTCTGGGAGCTGCTTGTAGGAAAGCTTCGGACTTCACCTATTAAAGTTCCTCCAGATGTTTGATGCACATAAAAATCATTCTAGCATGAGATGCATTAATTTCAGTCGTCGAGTTATTGATTTGTGAAGGTTGATTAAACACAATCATGAATGCCTGCTATTTGAGTTTTCTGACCTTTTATTCTGTTTGGACTTTGGCCTAGGTTGTATCTTTCGTTTGTTTTATTTGGGTATTTTGAGAATTATTGATCTAACTACTTGTATTATAGTTCCTATAAATTTTGCCATGCTTCTAGTTGGTTTGTGCTTCCAAGTTATTCACCTGGCAACTTGACTATGTATTCATGTTCTTTTAGTTGGTAAAGTGTTTGTAGAGCAATAATGTCAATAAATTTACATTTTTCCTTAACTTGAAAGTTCATTAAAGTTCTCATTCACACTTCCAAAGAGAGACAGAATAAACAACTTTGTCATTTATCAAGCATTTTATTGGCTAAAAACTTAGGCCACCCATACCAGTGTTTTATTATGTTTTGAAACTAGCTATAAATTTGCTGGGCCTTATGCTAGGAACCGCTATATACCTACCTCTTCAGGTATATTATCTTCAGTCTGTTTAAGGTTTCATTTAATCCACTTCATATTCATTTTATTTTATTATTTGGCTGAGCAACGGTCGAGCTTGTGATAAGGATTAAGGATAATTGATTCTTTGAACCAATATAGTAAAGATCCATGTTATTACTGTATAGCTGGATCGGCGTTCCGTATGTTGAAGGGTGGAATGCCAAGATAATTGATTCTGACCGCATCAGATTAAGCCCTATAAAGGTGGCTGGAATAGTAGTGATGCTTTTCTATCATAGTTTTTCCTGGGTATAAGCTGGGCCATAAATGGATGCATTCGTTTTTGTAGTCAATCAATAATCATAATTCATAAAGACACTTCCATGTATTAAGCACGTTCTTCGATTAGGGATATGATAGTAATAATAATGTTTAATGGAGCTTATTATTCATTTTCTCAAGCTGGTTATAAAATCTTGTTTTTATAGAAACATATAGTTTATTATGTATTTGTCTCGATGGTTTTTCATGAAAACATACTATTTGGGATGCCGTTTCTGTAATTCTGTGGTTGTTATGTTTACCATTACTATGTTAAACAGTACTACATTTATTACTCAGTCTACATTTTTTTTTCCAGTCAGTCGAATTTAAAGACATTGTTAAAATTGGTCGCACACACACTCAAGATGCAACACCTTTGACCCTTGGACAAGAATTTAGTGGCTACACCACTCAAGTGAGTTTTTATCCAATACCTTTTACAAGATCTGTTGCCATGCTGAAATGAAGTTTCAGTTGATTTTTGAAGATTGCTAGAATGATTTAATTTTATGATAATATAAAGATTTCGTCTATTTTTTCAGGTGAAGTATGGAATTGATCGAGTTTTGTGTACTCTTCCTCGCATGTATCAGGTTTCCTTCTTTTCTATGCGTCCTGCTCCTCCTGATATCAACCTTTTTTTTCTTTTTCTGCCTGCTGTTCTGAGAGGTCAGATATATTTTATGAGCAGCTTGCTCAAGGGGGCACTGCTGTAGGGACTGGATTAAACACTAAGAAAGGGTAAGTATTGCATTTTTTAAGTTATAAGCTAAGCCCTTGTTTGAGCCCCATTTTCCCATTAAATGCATTCTTGAACAGTGATTTGACTCCATTTCAACCTTACATTTTTTAATAAAATAATATTACACGTAAACCTAAAACTTTTCCTTATTTTTTAACCACACATTCTCCATCATAACACTATTGCGAAATGCATTTTTTTTTAAAAAAAATGTGGCTCAAACAACCCCTAAATTTATTGCTGCTACAAGCCACTGTGGACACATGGATTGTTTGCAAGAAGTCTTTTGTTGCTGTTTCCTCTTCGTGTTACTAAAGTTCGACTGTGAAGTATTAAACTTTTTTTTTTCTTATGTCAACGACCGACTTTTTTCAGGTTTGATGTAAAGATTGCTGCCTCGGTAGCAGAGGAAACTAATTTACCATTTGTTACAGCTGAAAATAAATTTGAAGCACTGGTAGTCTCGTCATTCCTGAAGCTTCTTCTGTATTTACTTTCAAGTCTCTGCCTAATCTTTCGAAATAAATTACATGCAGAACTTAATTACAATAAAAGTTTTCTTATGTGTTTTCTGATATTGATAGGCTGCACATGATGCATTTGTTGAAACCAGTGGAGCCTTAAACACGATTGCTACCTCTCTCATGAAGGTGGCAAATGACATACGTTTCTTAGGAAGGTTTGTTTATTTAGACATATTGCTTCACTGTTTTTATTCTCTTCATTCTGGGTTCTCTCACATGACAATCTTTATCCAGTGGTCCACGGTGTGGTCTAGGAGAACTCATTCTTCCTGAAAATGAACCTGGCAGCAGTATCATGCCGGTAATCTAGTTATTGATATCAGATTAATGTTTGTACAGAAAATTATAACTAAAAATGTGTTTGATGCACATTTTTTAGGAGAGAATGCATTTTTTTTGGTGATGTGATTGTGAATATGTGGTTGAAAAAGAATGAAAAGTTATTGATGTGATGGAAAATATTATTTTATTGAAAAATGTGTGGTTGAAAATGAGTTTAAGAATGAGAATAAAAATGAGAATGTGGCTCAAACGAGGGCTAAAACTAACTGCAAGTTTTCTCAAATAATCTTGTGTATGTGAACCTCTTGATTCAGGGAAAGGTGAACCCTACTCAGTGTGAGGCTCTCACAATGGTCTGTGCTCAGGTAATAGCAGCTAGAATAATGATTGACAAGTTGTTAACAAATTCTGTTGGATTTTTTTTTACTGTCTACTTAGTAACTATGTCAATGAAATGAATTATTTTCCCACCTTCCAGGTTATGGGAAATCATGTAGCTGTTACTGTGGGGGGATCAAATGGCCATTTTGAGCTGAATGTATTTAAGCCTATGATTGCCAGCAATCTTTTACACGTATGTTCCATCATTTGTTTTTGTATTAAAATTTCAGAGTATAGGGCAGTTTTGATCTTAAAGGTTCTTTCTGATAGTTGCCCAAGTGAATCCTCCAGCATGAACTATAGATGCTTCAATCTGGAACCAGATTCTATTTTATATATATGGGAATTATGTTGACCGTGCACAAAAGATTTGATACGTTCGGAGGCACTCATTTCTTAGTGTTATTTCTTTTAATCTCCACAGTCCACACCTTTGCCCTTGATATAGGTCTTTTTCTACTAAGCCTGTGTCTGGGAGGAGTTTTATACCAGATTTTAATCATTTTTATAAACGTTGCGCCTGCACCCAACCGTTTTTTTTTAATTCGTTTCTCACACTGGGACCCATTTGCAGTTTCACAACGGTAAAAATTCTGATGAAAATCTTTCACAAATTGGTGCCAGACAGGCGCTGAATATTATTGCTTCAGCATGATAGATTTTAGATATTTGCTTAACATTTTCTTTTTTGTATTTGAAAAACATTTTGCTATGGCACTATAAAATTCCCTCTCTCTGGGTGTTCGTATGTTTTTGGCTCCAAGGGAGTAATTTTCATCTTGCTGATCACAGTCATTGAGATTGATTGGGGATGCATCAGCTTCTTTCGAGAAGAATTGCGTGAGGGGAATTCAAGCCAATAAAGAAAGAATATCTAAACTATTACATGAGGTTAGTCACTATGTAACGTGTTAGCTTAAAATATCCTTTCATTTACCTGTTGAAACACCCTAAGATGATTGATATTATGTCATTTTGTATAACCTTTGCAGTCGCTCATGCTTGTTACATCTCTGAACCCGGTAATTTTCTGAATTATGCATTCTTTGGCTGTATCTTCCCGTAGAGCTGTACTGTGCTTATTGTAAGTTAATGCTGCTGTTGTTCCAGAAAATTGGCTATGACAATGCTGCATCAGTTGCCAAGACCGCCCACAAGGAGGGTACTACTTTAAAGGTGAGATTCAACCTNTGTTGTTCCAGAAAATTGGCTATGATAATGCTGCATCAGTTGCCAAGACCGCCCACAAGGAGGGTACTACTTTAAAGGTGAGATTCAACCTCCTTTTTGTGGAGTCTCCTCATTCTTCTTTGGTTGTTTCGACCTCTTCTTACAGTTGCATATGGCACTGTTTGGATCATGCCTCTTTTATGTTTGGCTAAACTTAAAGATAACTAACTCTTTATTCCCAAACACATTTCAACTGGTTACTTTTTTCTTCTTAATAAGCAGAAAAAAGTAGATATTATAAAATGAATGCATACCTGTCAAATAAGCAACTTATTTTCAATTTTGATCAATAAAAAAAACAAACTTAGTTATACCGAAACTTATTTGTAAGTAAATCCTTTCAGCTAAGCCAAACATGCTCATGATATCACATGCAACAAAAATACCAAAAGTAAGCCTTGTTTCTAATAATTTTAGGTTCAATTGCCAAGACCGCCCACAAGGAGGGTACTACTTTAAAGGTGAGATTCAACCTCCTTTTAGTGGAGTCTCCTCATCCTTCTTTGGTTGTTTCGAACTCTTCTTACAGTTGCATATGGCACTGTTTGGATCATGCCTCTTTTATGTTTGGCTAAACTTAAAGATAACTAACTCTTTATTCCCAAACACATTTCAACTAGTTACTTTTTTCTTATTAATAAGCAGAAAAAAGTAGATATTTTAAAATGAATGCATGCCTGTCAAATAAGCAACTTATTTTCAATTTTGATCAATAAAAAAAACAAACTTATTTATACCGAAACTTATTTGTAAGTAAATCCTTTATCAGCTAAGCCAAACATGCTCATGATATCACGTGCAACAAAAATACCAAAAGTAAGTGAACAAAGATTATTAAAATCCAAGTACTATATGAATTATTTTTGGACCCTAATCGGTTCATTGCTAACTGCTTTATCCCTTGCACGATGATGAATTTCATTCTCTCTGTGTGTCAATGCTATGTCTAGATTAAACAAAATTGTAAATCTGAAAATTCCTTTCTGAATACAAATTTGACAAAAAATTCTGATTGTACAGGAAGCTGCTTTGAAACTTGGAGTGCTCACTTCTGAAGAATTTGATAAGCTTGTAGTCCCGGAGAACATGATTGGTCCCTCGGACTAATCAAATCAGATTTGGTTTAAGTTTTTAGTTTCAAGAAATTAATCCTAAATAAAGCTGCACAGGATAAACAAATATCCCGAGCAATTCATTTTTTGGGTCTTCTCAATTGTTAGCTTTGGTTTTGTTGGTGAAACAGCACGAAAACCTCCCTCATTTTTGTAAACGAGGTACATTGTTGAAATTTATTGTAACTACTGAAACTAATTTTAACGTTTTCCCAAATCTTATTTAAAAACCATATTATAAAGTAATAAAATTCAGAGAGAGCCCTATTAGCATATTATGCGAGGAAAAGATTATCGCCTTGGATTTCTTGACCAGTCGAACGCTAAAATAAAACTGTGTTTAAATATTATATTTGCAATATTTGTCTGAGAAAAAATTGAACAATACAATAGCATACTAATTTTTACGGCATGCTTCGAGTATATATTGTTGCAAAAAAAAAAAAGGTAGAAAGTCCAAATATTTGGAGGTGGGCATAGAACTCGACCGTCGACCAATGAGAATAGTAAAATAATTTTAATGAGTTCAATGGACTATGAGCGACTAAAAGTTTTTACACAAGGATCCGTTTGATTGTAAGGTGGAAAATGTTTTATAAAGAAAAGATTTTCCTAGAAATAGTTTTATTGGGAATCGTAATTAATTGTGTTTGATTGGTATAAATTTTCATGAAAAATGTTGAAAGTTTTGTGTCCGTTTGGTTTCTTTTTTTATGGAAATTGTTCATTAAAGTGATAATGTTTTTTAACCATTGGTTCTAGAATTTGTTCCAATTGCTAAAAAAAAAAAAAAATCATACTGAATACCATTCGTTTGACTTTTGTTTTGAATGAAAATTGTCAATAAAAGTGAAAAAAACTTTTACCATTGTATCTAGATTTAATTCCCAAAAAAATAAAATAAAATTACCCACCTAAACATTAAGAATTTATTTTCCTTAAAAATGTGGAAAATTTGAAAAGTTGGAAAATATTGCCTATCAAACACTATAAAAATTGAAAAATAAAAAATTCATGGAAAATTCTGCATATTAAACAGAGCCTAAATTTCATATGTTTGTCATGCTTCTCCTCATTGATAGTTTTGTGATGTCATGATCGCTTTCATCGATACTGTTCATGTTGGAGCTACTTGATGGATAGTCTCCACGATAGGTAGGCTCTTTGTCGTTGGCCCTAGTTTGGCCCAAAATTAAGTGGAAATTACACTAGACCACGTCTTTTCTTTTACCTTTTAAAAAATCAGGTTTTAATGTTTTT
>CAIGRQ010054354.1:0-11250 GCA_903798375.1 Fraxinus sp. D2006-0159
GTTGTTGGAGGCCGCCTCCATTGCAGAGACCTCTACCTTCCAATATCTCAGAGGTTGAATTTGGATGTGGGAGTAGATTTGAAAGCTGAGGGTTGTTTTGGAATTATCAAGATTGATTTATGAATGAATTTCGAGAAATTGGGTTGACCGAGAACGTGGGGTTTATGAAGAAGAGGACCTTGAAGGTTTAGGATATGGAAAGAAGCCATGTATTCTCAAGTGAGGAGAGGAGTAGAAATATTTGTTATTCTGGCCACAAATAAATCTGTGCCACATCCGATATTCTCGATGCTCATCAATTAATCAACTCATTGTTATATCCATTATCCGTAGGCAAGAAAACGATATTGTGGGGCTGGGCCGCTGGCCGTATTCTTCCGATACGAGAATTTGGAAATACTCTTGCATTATTTGTTTACCATTCCTCACATTCGTTGCAGCTGGATTTGTCACCATGAAGAGACCAAAATTATGTGAGATGAAGATTGTACTGATCAAAGAAAGCATTCGCCTCAGGAAAGAAATCTGATCACCATGTCATGTTCATATTGGACTGATCAAATTGCAACATCTCAGCTTCAAAATTGTATCCTATTATTAATTTATTAGAGGCTAAGAAAGCATTANAATTTATTAGAGGCTAAGAAAGCATTAAAGTTGGAGGGAAACCGACAGCAATATTAGATTATCTTTTATTTCTTTAGCTTACTTGGGTTAAAATTAGATTTTTAATGTATTATGATAAATTTGATTAAATATGTGATTGAAAGTTGTTAAACGTTATTGATCACATGAATTTTATAGCTAAAGTTAATTGTTGACTTTTAATTTTTCATCAACTCTTTTTAGTTGAACCAAACTGGGGCTCAAAATTAATTATCCAATATTACTCCATTAAATAAACAGAGAGGCTCAAATTAATCAAGTTTTCAAATTAAAAGATCCAAGTTCATTCTGAAAATTTGAGTACATTTTCCGGGATCAGAAGGAAATATTTTAATGCTAAAACATAAAAATTAATTTAAGTATACAATTCTTAAATGGAGTTTAAGATTTCAACATTTAGGGCCCATTTGATAGGGATTAAAATCGAATTAAAATTGAAAAACTAGCCGTTATTGTTGACTTTTATTAGATGAGTGAGACCCAATAACGGTCATATTTTCAATTATTGAATTTTAATATGTACCAAACGGGGCCTTATTGTGTTTGAGCCACATTTATCGATGAAGAATGTGTAGTTGAAAAAAATGAAAAATTATTGATATGATGAAAAATATTATTTTATTGAAAAATGTGGTTGAAAATGAAAATTTTAATTTGACGGGCTAAAATTCACAATCAAATCCAATTAGTAAATTAAAAGACATGAATATTCATTTCCTAATTAATAGTGTTTATTATTTGAGCAATTAATTTAATGCATATTTGTATATAATACAGAATGTTTATCTGCAATGTTTATTTCAATAAACAAGAAAAGGAGGAGAAAATAACCTAATTAACTGCATTAAGAGAGAAAGTTCCTATTTTTTATTTTCTATTCAGTGAGATAAAAAATGTTAAGGTAATGCATGACGAGGTAATAAATAACAAAGGATGCCGAATTCGACTTACAAGCTAAGCTAATCTTTATTTTAAATAAATTTGAAGTAGGTCGAGTTAAATCAAATGACTTATTTTTATGTTAAAAGACCAAATAAATAAGTTGCAACCACTACGAAAATCCCTAATAAAGGAGGACAAAATTTCTCATCTGAGCACAAAATTGGAGTAAAGAGAAAACTGAAAAAACACAAAAATGTTATCAATGAACACCACCGAACAGCAAACACAGATGATGGAGATTGGAAATACGAAATGGCATTCCAAGAACTTTGAGCAAAATAAATTGTTTCAACGTGTACTTTCAGGAGAATTATGTATCCGACTTAACTTTACTAACCCATACTCCGACTCTGGCATTATTCCCTCGCATGCCTCACACGACACGTCAGAATTAAGTAAGGTACCACATTTAGTAGAAACCGACTTCAATTCCTGAACATTACCTGCAGATTCTGTAGGCACCTCTTCGATCCCAGCAAGCAAATGAGTATCGGATCCTTCGTTATCCATATACAAGTCATTCTTCTCAGCAATATGCTCCCACGGGTCCAGGTTTGAATCCTTGTCCACATCCCTGTTGACATGGTCCAAGGCAGGAATCAACTCTTCTGATTTCTCCGTTATGTTCATAATAACAGGTACACCGAGCTCCTGGTGCAGGTTCCTAGAACTCCCTTCCATCATCGGAGAGCAATTTGGATGCTTGACCACCTCGTTAGAGTTTGGAAGATCATCTTCAGTGTCTTGCATATCACCAGCTGGAGACAGCTCCTCAACTTTGTCATTCTCTACATTCGATTCTTCCTGATTCAATTTAGGAATGGACTCAATCTTTGAGCTCAAAAGTGATAGCTTCTCTTCATTTATTACTCTAAAGACTTCCGTCTGCCTCTTATAATGGGACATTGCTTTCTGCAATCACAAGGGAACAACGATTAAGGATTAGTTCACCATTTATTGAGTCGTGCATGATCAAATTACAGTTTCAATTATGTGATTCATAAAAGCTACTTTACATTAAGGAACAAAAATAACCATAAAATCATCTATTGTATTGTCCAATTGTGTCTGGTCCTGCTGCATACCAAGCACAGAAAGTGATTTCTATTACTTTTGAGTCCCTTTAGCTACCTCAAAACTTTGGGCAAGATGATGTGCTAAAATCAATGACAATTATTCAGAATACCTAACAGAAGAACTAGGGCATTTCCAAAAGGCCTCGACCGAACTGCACACGTGACAGGTGCCCACAAACTATCATTTCAATCTACTTCTACTATGATAAAAAGGCATCTAAAAGACTAGTTTGCATGTGCACTAATATTACCTCACGAAAAAAGTGGTAGATGGAATCTAAATATGTGGTGTCCAATGCATGGCAGTGTTTTACATTAAAAAGCATTTCTTTTAACCACAAATGCGCATAATACCATTCAGGACAACTGTGTGTACCTGGAAGACAGAATCATTTTTTACAGCAAAAAGTGAAACACTCGAGGTTTTTCCAGGAGATGCCTCTTGAGTTTCCGCAGCTTGCTGCCATGGGAAATGAAAAATGGATTAGACATAATTGTGATAGATAAAAAATAAGGCACTAAGACAAAGTACAGAGTTGTCATCTTCACCTCCATGAATAGAATATCAGAACCTTCTAAGTCAGAAACTATGTTTTGATCTGTATCAATTATGCTTGCCCACTGCTTAAATAACTCAGGTTCGGTAAGATCTGCAGAAATGTCAAGCTTAGAAAGGTACACATGGCAAAACTGTACATCATCCTTTCTTGACATTTTAGCAAGGTCAATAGTCTCTTCTTGACTAATATGGGGAGCTTCAGCACCAGCATTCTTCTCAGAGCTATCACTCAATTGACTAATGTCAGCACTATCAGCCTTCTGATCACGTTGAGTTTGCTCATTCTGGCCAGCTGAAACTTCATCGCCTTGAACGAAATTATTCTGCTTCTCAGAAGAAGATGGCCTCTCCATGCTTGCCATTCTGTTTGGGCCCTTCCACAAATTTCCACTTGTCTCCCAGCCCTGATCACCTGAAAAGGTCCTAGAAGGGTCCCAGTCTGGCCTCTCGTATAGGTGAGGTTCATCACTAAACACAGCATTACTTGCATTCCAACCATGAAATGGCAGAGGACGTGAATCTTCCACTGCGTTGTGCCATCCCATGGAGGGCCCATGGCCAGAGAATCTGTCAGCATCAGGCATATGGTAAGGACCCTGAGAATGGTTTAAATCCACTGAAGGTCTAACACCAAATATTGAAGGAACTGGAAACGGTTGCATCATGGAATGAAAGCCCACAGGAGATGGACCGTGTGGAAAAGGAATGAAACCATTTGTCACAGGTGAAGGCCAGTTTGGAACACCTCCCCATGCATTTCCTTGAACCCTTCCGATGTTGGGATCAACAATCCTCCTACGACGGCTATCCATCCCTGTCCTAAAGGGAGGAGGTAGCAATGGCTTGGAACTGCGAGATAAACGGCTATTTCTACTAAAAGGTGAAGAAGCAGATAAGGTATCTCCATCAGGTTGTGAAAGTTCATCTCCAGCAAAAGCGTCCATGGCCAGCTCACTATTTACCCTGCCACCCTTACCAAAGTAATCCTTTACATCACTAGAACCACTATTACCCTGTGCTGAGTCTTCAATGTCGAGACTCTGCCTTACATTAGATTTACTCAAGTGTCTCCGATCAGTGCTAGATGACGGGGACTTATATATCGGTTGCAGGGGTGAGGTGAGAATATCTGATTTCAGATGCCTTTCAGCTGACAACTCTCCGAGATGGCTGTCTTTTTGACCAAGTTTCTCCAGGGATCGAGACGAAGAAATCTTCTCAGCCCCTACAGAAGAACTAGCATAATCTCTAGTAGAAGTCATCTTGTACTGAATTTTCTCTTCATGAGCATAATCCCTATATTTGGTTTCATTATAAAGTCTGAAAAAAATAAAGGCATGTAAATATCTGTTATAATAAACTCATGAAGAAATCTAAGGATGCTGCATATGAACCTCGGGATAAATCTATTTGAGGCAGCTCAAATATTGAGAAGTGAGAACTTTCTTAAATGTGGCAAGTCCAATTGAGTAGCAGAAGAATTATATAGCAAACCAAATTCAAGTATAGTATTGAGGTTGTAGAACAAGAATGGGAAGACTCTATGATGTTTATGCATTTGATCAAGACAGCAAAAGTACAAACCAAACAATCCTCCTCATTTCTTATAAATTATTCACCCACTAAACTCCCTAAGTACGGCAATCCATTTCGCCATAGCTAAAGCCCAATCTACCCCAGAAAAAGAAAGAAAAATAATATTCCACATTTAGTTCAACTCGATATATATTGCTTTGAGAAGAAGAAAATTCCACATATGGAATGAGCAAGAGGACAATTCATCATGGGATCAAAGGAAAGAAAGATATTAGGGTAATAGAATAACTAAACACCTAACATTAACGAAGTAGACTAGCAAAGAAAAGGAGGAATTGCTACAATTGGTAAATAATAACCCGGTCAATAAAAACGTAATTCCCATGTTCCCTAAATCAAACGTTCGAACAAATAAATGGGATGTTGTCTGTGTAAAGTAGTTCTATAACGTGGTAGAAGTAGCATTTCCACAAACAAGACATTTACTTCTTCTTTGCTAGTCCTTGACATTTTAACACCCTAATCTTAACGCAACAATCACACTAAATGAGATACAGCATTCAATATATATGCAGACAGCTGCTTTACATTTCCAAGTTTCATACACCAAAGAATTATGAGAGCTTGAGGAATTTTAGAAAAAAAATTCACAAAATCCTCGTTTTACTTTCATACTTTGTAGCATGAAGATGATTTAATTGCCTCCACACACACTCTCTCACTCTCTCACTCACTCACTCACTCACTCTTTCTCTCTCTCTCTCTCTCTCTCTCTCTCACACACACACACACTCCTTGTTTCTTACAGGTGCAGTGTATCCTATTTTATTCAAACTGGTAGTACATTACAGACCATAATCCAACGTTTGGAAGAAAATAAATGCATATTGCAATGCCAACATATGATCAAAAGATGCTTACTGTATCCAAGATATCTATCCTTATTCCTTAAAAATGCAACAATGCGTTAAAAGAGATTAGTGATAAAAACAGAACGTAGATGGGTACCTGTGGTGCTCCCTTGAAGCATGAGAACTTGAGCTGGGAGAATTGCATCGTCTACTGTGGCTAGAAGAAATCTCTACATCAGCACTTCTAGGGGTAGACCTCCCTCTATCAGAAAGTCCGTCCATTCTCGCGCTGCTTGCAGATTTCTTTTCTGCATCAGATCTTTGATCCTGGGTACATCGGGGTCTAATATTAATGCAATCCTCTACGTCATCACTTCTTCTCCTACCTTGATCATCTCTATACCTGACAATCCGATCATCCTGGCTTACACAATCATCATACATGATTGATTTTCTAGAATGGCGATCACCAGCATAACCATCCCTTGAATGCTTAGTGTCAGACTTGTCACCAACCAGATCTCTTGAAACACGATCATCCCTGTACTTACTCTCTACGTGTTTCTTCTCTCTGTCACAATCATCCCCTAGATTTCTATCCTTATGCTGACTGTATTTTTCAGTATCATCCAAATGTTTCTTTTCCTTGTATCTTTTATCTCTATCACTGCCTTCTCTATAACTACTCTCTCTCTCAGCATCTTCGTTGTACTTGCCACTCCTGCGTCGGCCATCCCTTTCAGGAGCTTCCCGATGTTTGTCATCCCTGCATCTGTTTTCTCGCTCCCCATCTTCACGATACTTTTCACCCCTGCATCTACTGTCTCTATTACCATCTTCTCGATATGTATCATCAATATGTCTCGCTTCTTTATCACTATTCTCTCGATGCTTAGTATCCCGATGTTTGATGTCTTTGTCAGCATCTTTCCACTGCTTGTCACTTCTGTGTCTATCATCTCTGTTACCAACATCCTCATACCTGTCTCCATAACTTACACCCATATGCCTTTCGTCTCTGATTTTTACATCCTTACTGCAGTCATCCCCTGTGGACAATCTTTTGTCATCATTTTCTCTATCGGTAAAACCTTCTCTTGTCCTTCGTACCCCTTTCTCAAGTTCCTTCTCTAATTCAGGATTTCGTAAACCGTCTTGCACGTGCCACGCTGCAAAAATAAAATAAAAATTGATAAACTGAAAGTACTAGCTACTCCAAGTTTATGCAAGCAGAAATCCAGCAACCAAACAAAAATAACACCACAGAGCATCAGCAGCCAATCTTTTCCATACATTAGGAATCAAACTGTGGAAAGGGATATCTTGCTGATATACCCTATATATATAGCTACACTTCTGCAAAATCGATAAATACAGAATCTGTCCAAGTTATCTAGCCAAACACAAAGGGTCACTGCTAACGTCGTGACTAATGACTCTAAACCAGATTTTGTTGCGTTTCAAAGCATTACAAGCAACAAATACAAATAGCAAGAAAAAAATTCCACTTTCAAGAAACGCTTTATAAAAATAAGGACTACTGATGGGGAATGAAGATATGGATTAAAGAAATAAATTTGAAGAGATGGGATGGGATGGGATTTGAATTTGAACATAGATATTAATTGATATTTTAGCAGTTTCAATTATCTAAAACTCCATCATTTTAAGGTGTTATTATTTGTTAGAAGTTCCCAAGGTACACTTTGATTACGAAACAAATTAATACTTTCTCCATCAATTTCTTCTAGATTCTCTCCCCTTTCTTCTCTCTTCTCTTCTTCCACTTTCTTTTCTCACTCTTACTCTAAAAGGCCATTTTAATGTGTACCAATTAGAAAATATGACTATAATTCAAAGTAAACTTTAAAAATGCAGCAAATCACAAGTATACATTTACATATGCTACAGTCAACACCATATATCATGTCTAGAGACTACAAATTTTCAGACATGCAAACAAAGAAGAACAATCAATGCACTGAAAGGTAAGAACAATACTAATAATATATGTTTGTACAACCTAATAAAAATGGAAATCTCTTCTAAAAATCATGCGTAATCCCACAGTTAGTCAATAGCTAAAAAGGAATTGATCCAATGTAATTTGTAGCTCAAAAGTTTAATGAGTGACTTTTTACAGCATTTGCTCAAATTATCTTTTGGAAAAGAAATTGTTCCAGTCCGCACTTGGAGAGAATAAAAAATAAATTATATAACTGTCACCACTTTCCTCTAATATTGGAGCTCAATAAGACCATAATTCTAATTCTAATGGTCAACCTGGATCCCATCCCAACCAGTCATGTCCATGTGTCAACCATATCTATTGGATATTTTGGAGAAAAATTAATGCATGGAGTATTTGATGGCTTCTGCTTGAGTTCTCCATTAAACTTCTTTTGGCTTCAATAAATTCAGAGATACACTTAAAGTAATCCTATTATATGTCAGAGATACAATGAGTACTAAAACAGTGGAAACCATAAAGGAGATCTACACTGAAGAATGCCTAGGCCAGAGTGTATGCCAGAGAAGGTCTAATAATTAACAAGATCACCACCAACGAATTCACTTATTTAACAGGCCGAGTATCCTTGCAAACCAAACTTTAGTTTCTGTTTGAAACAATGAAACATTTATAGGAGATTTAGTGTTTTTCAAAATGGCCTTTAGTGCCAGGCCCTACGGATACATGACAGAGTAATATCAATTTTAGATAGTTATTTATAGTAAATTGCAACTGAATATGATGTGAAGGCATAATTCTGAATGCGCTGACCACATATCAATTATGCTTCCGTTTGGCAAAATTTATACCCGGTCAAATTTTATTTTTAATTACACATTCCAATGGACCCCACAAGTACTACCCACTTATCCACACCCAATTCTATCTATTAATAAATTAAACCATTTAATGGAGCTATAAGAATAAAGAATTCAAACCAACTCGTATAGCTTTTTGGATTTGAAATATCCAAGAAGTGCTTTGTACAATATTTTTTAATTTAGCAATTGCAAAATTACGATCAGAACTTTACTGGCATGTTAGAAGATCAAAAAAATGTCGAAGTCTTTAAAACAATATTGCTACCACTAGCATCAACCATGACAGTAAACAAGAATTGGCACATCAAAACAAAGGCCATAAATCATTCCCATGAATACCACAACAATAACCTTACCAGTATTTTCTCTACCACGTTTACGCTGTCTATCTCCACTTAAATCCCCCAACTGTGAGCTTTGATTGTTCTCAAGATTCCCATCCATAGCCTTCGCCTCAGCATCACCACGCTTACTCTCCCCACCCTTTTTGTCTTTGTCTATCCTGCGTTCCTTATCCTTCAATTCCTTCCCTTCACTCCATTCCAAAGAAATCCTCTCAGATTTCCTCTTTGATTCCCTTTTACTCTTACTTTCATCTTTCTTCACCACCAAGGATTCCACATTCTCCTCCTTGCTCTCACCCCCAGTTCCACTCTCATGCTTCTTACTCTTACTCTTAGACTCAAATCTCAAACTTTCCCCTTTATTATTACTTTCCTTTAATTTCAAATCAGTTTTTGAACTTCCCCCTTTATTTATTTCCTTCTCCAGATTCCTATCACTACGCCCTCTCTCCTCTCCAGCCCCATCCCACCTATCACCACTAACTCTTCCACTTTCGTCAGCCCTCTCCTTGTTGAGGTGAGCTTTCTCTTTTCTCCTCTTTGAAGACACGTATTCCTCTGAAGCCTCACCGTTCCCATCACAACTCAGATCTTTACCATCCTTGCCTTTCCGGACCTGCAATGAAATTTTATGCTTCTCACCACTGGCAGAATCCCGATAAGCCCTCGTCGAATCACCTTTGCTACTTTTCTCCTTCATCTTTACTTCTTCTTCAGAATCCGAACAATCCTTATCCTTAGCCTCCTTCGAACTGTATTTGCTATGTTTATGTGATTTGTGCCTCGAACTCTGCGGCATAACTGTACTTTCACTTCTCTAACTTGACACAAGCCCAAACCTTAACTCTCCAACTAACCCCTTCTAACAAAAATTCAAAAATTATCAATGCAAGATAATTTGCCAAGGCACGCAAAAAAGCCCTAAAATTTTAAAATCTCCAAACCCTAAGTAGAACGGCTCCACATCAACCTTTCAGAAACAAATAGAAATCAATCGAAATAACATGTCTCCAGTGAAACACTAATCGGATTCCAAAAAATCTTGGTGCCGGAAAAACAACCGTTGACACTCCGACGACTTTTACTAATCAGATCGCTCGCTAGCAGCGTAAGAAAAAAACACAGAATCTATTTTTACGCCACTGAATATCATATAAAGATACGTTTAAATATATAGGTAGACAAAAGAAAGTATAAATGCATGAATGGAGTGTGCATATAATTCTCGATATATATGAGAGAGAAAAGTGATGAGGAACAGTGAATTGAGAGAGAGAGAGAGAGGGTTGGGGAGGTGGGGGTGCGTTGGGGGTTTGATTTTTGTTGTTTGAAAAAAAATAAAAAATAAAAAAATGGTTCTCTAAATAGAGGAGTTATTTATCCCAATGGTCACTGAACTTATACATGTATTTTCAATACTTCATTGAAGTTTAAGATATCGAGTTTTGATCATTAAATTTAAGAAAATTGCAGCAAAATTTCCAAACCTTTGGAACATTTGCAGACTTTTCCCAAATCTTTGACTTGGTGCTGCCGTCATACCTAATCTTTCTAAATGTTGTAGGTGAAACTCTTTTGAATAGTTTTCATCCATAATTATGTTAGTTGACAAAAAATTTAACTTTGACCACAAATTTAATAAGGATAATTACAGTAAAAGCTCCAAACCTTTGAAACATTAGTAGACTTTCCCCAAACCTTTGATTTGTTGCAGCCGTCATCTCTAACATTTCCAAATGTTGCAGGTGAATCCATTTTAGACAGTTTACATCCATATATCTGTTAATTATCATCTTCCTCTCAACCCTTACCCACCCCACCTCAAACCCAAAATTCACTCCGGCCACCTCCACCTCCACATCCACCTTCAGTTTATGCATATGTATTACACAGAATGCTACTTGAAGAAACAATCCCATTAAATTGCTTCGAAAACTTGAAAACGGTTAATGAATAAAAGGGTAGAAATACAAATTTACCTTGAACAACATCTTTTTGTCTTCATCCTCAGGCATATGTTGTTAAAGATGAGAAATGGGAGTACACAGTTGTTGCGAAAGAGACAGAGCGATGCAGTTGGAATCAAAATCTTATGCTCAGTGTATACATTTCACAACACTGTCTCACCAAAATTGCTCTCTATCTCTGCTAGAAATGGGTCCTTGGCTCCAAAATCATCGATCAAATTCGTGCCCGTTGCTTGAGTTTTCACCGAAATTCTAGAAAAACCCATTTTCTCACAACATTCTTTTCTTGTTATGGATTTTAGCTACATTTTTGATGTATTTCGTTTTCTGGATTTCATATACATAAACTGAAGGTAGAGGTGGCCGATGTGGATTTTGGGTTTGAGGTGGGGGTATATGATGGTGAGGATTGAGAGGAAGAGGACACGTGTGTGTGTGTGTGTGTGTATATCTATATATATATATAGCATAATTGTA